>JAAAKG020132036.1:0-14648 GCA_010014905.2 Druon quercuslanigerum | reverse complement strand
TTTATATAATGAAATCATTTATTTGAATCAAAAAATCGTATCAAACAAATATATTCTTTAATTTAATGATTTTTAGTATCTTCTATGTATTAATAATAAACAAATATTGTATTAATCGAAATAAAGAAGGTTTGTTGAATTAAAAAAATGTGTTTAAACAAATATTTTTGCTTGAATAAAAAATATCTTTGTCTCAGTGTATGGCATACCTGTAAAAAAAATTCTTCCGATCTCTCCAGTAGCTTAGTGGTAAGAGCACTGATTTCCTCATTAAAAACTTATTTTTTATTTAAAAATTCAAAAGCTTGATGAACGATTAATCCAAATTACACAAATTCAACAATTTTGTTAGTCATTTTTTGGTCGGAAATATATTTGCTTTGTGGAAGATTCGTATTATTGTTTAGAATTTCACCATTTTGGTAAAAATTCGTTTCTTTGGTTGAAAAGTTTACTATATTGTTGAAAATTCTTTTTTTTTGGTTAAACACTTTTTTTTTAATTTAAATATTCCATTTTTTAAAATGTTAAACTATTGCATTTTTTTACATTTAACTATTCCATTGTTAGTTAAAAATTTAAGTACTTGTTTTAAAGTAACTATTTTGTTAAAAATACTTTTTGTCAATTTAAAATTAATCTTTTTAACTCAATATTTAACTAATGCATTTTCGATCGTAAATTTCTCTTTTCTAGTTTAAAATTCAAATATTAAATTGAAAATTGATGTATTTCGTTAACACTATTTTTTTTTTGTAAAAAGAAATCCTTTTGCTCAAAAATTCATCTCTTTAGTTTAAATGTTATATATTTTGTGGAAAACTCGCTATTTTTTGTAAAAAATTAATCTTTACGCGTAAAAAGATCTCCATTTGATTTAAAATTCTAAAATTTTTGGATAAAAATCATTTTTAACTAACGTTGCATTTCTTATTCTAAAGTTATATTTTTAGCAGAATTTAAACAATGTGCTCGTCTATACTAGGAAAATTGTTGAAATTACCGACGTTTTATACATTTACATTATATAAAGATATTCCATCATAACACAATAAACAAACAAAAATATTGCATATACTTATTTATGGAAAATGTGTTTTCTCTAATTTTCCAAAATTTAAAGTTTTTGAAGATATATTGCAAGAAAATTGAATGGAAACAACATTTTAATAAAAAAAAGTTTCTCGTAAGACTATTATTGTTCATATTATAAACAAATTTAATAAACAAATGCAATATTCAGGCATTTGTCGTCAGAAAGTTCATTTCTTTCGATAAAAATTTAAAAAAAATTAGAAACATCATGATAATTTCATAAAAGTTTATAATTTTTTGTTACATTCTATGATTTTTTTAGTAAATTTAATTTAAAAATATATTATTTGGACATTTTTAGACGCAAAAACTTGTTTTTTTTAAAGTCAGTTCTTTTAATTTCAGGAAAAATTTATTTTTTTATTATAAACTTACAGTTGCATGTGTTAATTAAATTATTAAAAAAATAAATAAAAGTAATTAACTAATTCTGAATTTTGCTAAAATAATCATAAAGTTCCTAATTAAAAGGACTGGCATTGAATAAAAGACTACTTTTTACGTCAATAAGTGCTCGAATAATGCTTTTGTTTATTAAATTTGTTTGATAAAATCATAAAATTCATGAACAAATTATGAATTTTCTGAAATCCACTAATGCATTTGTTTATTAAAATTGTTTAATTAAATCATAAAATTCATAAACAAATTAGGAATTTTCTAAAAGTATCATAAGGCTCCTAATTAAAAAAATTTGCATCGAAAAAAAACGAGCTTTTCTGACAACACATGCCTAAATAATGGATTTGGTTATTCAATTTGTTTACAATATTATCAAGAATAGTCTTAAGAGAAATTTTTTTGATTGAAATTTCGTTTCCATACAAATTTCTTGCAATATATCTTTTAAAAAACGTTAAATTATTGAAAATTATATAAAACACATTTTCAATAAATAATTTTCTTATACAATTCTGTTTTGTTTATTGACGAATACCGGGAACGCAAAATAGAATAATTGCCATTTTTTTACTATTTATTTATTTATAAAAAAATCAAAAAAATAAATTGAAAGTCAGGCTCGACAACCTTCCTTAAAATTTTATCAACAAAAAAAAAAACATCCAAAACGGTCCTAATGTTCATCTGGAATCGTATTTTAAACCAAAAAATATACTTTTTCCCCACTTTGCGGCAATCGGAAGTTCTGGGGTTCCATTCCTAGCGGAGCAAAGGAAAAGCTCATTTTCAGAGAAAATTTAATTTTAAAAATGTCTTAATAGTTTATGCTTATAAAATAATTAATTTTGCCAGATCAAGAATTAACAGAAAAGAATCTTAAAAAATAATGAAAAGTTCAAGTTTTATTTTAATTATATAAACAAATTGTAATTGATAGTGTCTAGTCTGAGAATACTGCAGAAATTCCTGTTATTATCTGATGGTAAGACAGATTCCTTAAACAAGGACTTCGCACAGTTTACATTAAAATCCGGCCCCGATCAAATTTGTTGAAATTGCAATATAATATAGTTCAAAGCCTCCTCATCAAAAAATCCTAATGGGCACTAGTCCAAAAAATCAAAAGTTTTTAAGATAGGTGAGGCTGAACGAGGAAAATATGACCACAAGCGAATCTAATATCCCGCTAGGGACTTGAACATGAGGTGCAGATTTTTCAATAAACTGTGATCAGCACAATCACTGACAATACTAGAAACACTGGTAAGACCAGTGCAGCTAATAAGGGCAATAAAATTGCGCTGCCCTGCTAATAATAGGAGAAATCATGGCGCTGTCCTGGCAATGTAAATACTGTTCGAAATATTAAAGGTGAAAGACAGCTCATTCAATGAATACAAGACTGTAGATCAGTCCGTTTATCAATGGACAAGTCAGTTCAGTTACTAAAGGCAATGTAGTGGGACTGCCCTGGCAATGTGAAGATTTTTCCAAATAATCAAGGCAAAGGCATTCTAGACTACCAAATATATTTCGTAGTCCAGATACTTAAGACCAGACTATAGTTTGTCCAACCAATAGTATATAAATTGCCAGGACAGCGCCATGATTTCGCCTATTATTACCAGGACAGCGCCATTTTGTTGCCCTTATTAGCTAGAGTAGTCTTACCAGTGTTTCTAGCATAGCCAGTGATTGTGCTGATCACAGTTTATTGAAAAATCTGCACTTCATGTTCAAGTCCCTAGCGGGACATTAGATTCGCTTGTGATCATATTTTTCTTGTTCAGCCCCACCTATCTCGAAAATTTTTGATTTTTGGAACTAGTACCCATCAGGATTTTTTGATCAGAAGGCTTTGAACTATATTATGTTGCAATTTCAGCCAATTTGACCGTGGCCGGATTTTATTGTAAATTGTGCAGGGTCCTTTGACTTGTACCACCTCAAAAAACAGCTTAAGGGAAAAGCACTTGACCAGCAGTTGGAAGTTTTGTAGTTCGTTTCTCAGCCGAGCGAAGAAGATTTTTTTATAGAAAAAATGTATTAAAATTTTTTTTTTAGGTAAATTTTATACTAAAAATTAGCTTTCTCTAAAACGATAAATAGTATACAAACGTAAAGCTCAGCACACCTGAAATTTTTAACTCAATTTTTTGCCTTGAAATTTACTCTTATCAAAATGCAAATATCCCAGAATGGAAAATGGCACGTATGTATCTCTGATCCTAAAGATAATAAGTACAGTGTAAATTAGATCGTCTAATGAAGCACTAGAATATTCATAAGTTGCATTAATTAATAAATTATTCATTAATAAAATATTCAGTTTTTCTACTTATTAGAAACTATGAGGATTCTTTATGGTCTCGTCTTATCCTTAGTGGTTATTCTGAATACTACTGGTAAATATAATCATATAATGTATTTGGAATTTTAATTAATTTTCCTTGAGTCCTTACGTTCACATATGGTACACTTTTATAACTGTGCGCATATACATTAACAGAAAATATAGTTATAGAACATATCTGAGTTAATAATAATAATAATTATTAAGAGATTTTTGAGATTAAAAAAATCTTTTAAAAATTGAACCCGACTCACAGGCAATTTAAAAAAATTTATATTATTAAATCCTAGCAGACTTAAATGTCAATTTGTTTACTGCTTATAAATAAAAATCATTATTTACATTACTATTTCGTTGAAAATTCACCTATTCCACTTCTAAAAAATTGATCTTCTTAATGAATAAATTGGCTTTTGGATTGAAGACTTTTGTTGAAAGTTCATTAATTTCTTAAAGATTTATCTTTTTAATTAAAAACTTATCCCTTTGTTAAAAAATGTAAATTTTTTTATTGAAAATTAGTTTTCTTTATATTAGTGGGAAAATAAATTAAGGATGTCCTAGAGACGTATTTCTGATATCCCTAAGACGTCGTTTGTAAAATGTCTTTTGGACATCCTAGAGATGCTCTGAAATGGAAACAACCTAGTTTATGGGTGACTTATGCAAAACAAAAATTGTTTTCAAAATCGTATAACATTTTCCAGAGAGTTGTAAAGCCTGATTTTTAATTTAATGAGGAAAGAGAACGTCTTTTTTTCTATTGAGAGCTTTTCGGTTCTTTTTAGGTAATATTATAAACAAATTCAATAAACAAATAAACAAATGTAATTAAACAAATGCTTTTTTGATCATCCGTCGACAGAAAATTTCTTGTTTGTCGATGTTAGTGTTTTTAAATTGTTTTTTTTATCTTGTAAATTTCTTGCTTCACGAAATACGTCTCCATTGTCAAATAACTTTTTATAAAACAAATAGTTACCCCATGGACTCTAAGCAGGCAATTTAAAAGATTTAATAAAATTCCGAGTATGATCATATCCTGATGCTCAGATTCCGTTCAAATAATAAATATTTGAGTAAACATAATTTAATTCTAATACTAATATTATGTGAGAAATTACATAATCTACATTTTTCCATGCAACGCTGAAATGGCTAAAAGCGCTTTTAACAATTGACAAAAATATATTGACGACTAAATTAACAATAAAAACTACATTCGCAGCTCATGATGTACCAAAAGACGATATTGTGCTCGAAAAAATTTTGTATGCTATACTTTTTGTTTCAGAATTAAGTTTACAGTTTGAGTGTTTGCCTAATGGTGAATCTATTCCTGGAGTTCCTCGTTGCAGACCTTCTCTTTTTCCTGATATACATTTGCAAGAAAGTACTGTTTCTCTTGCCAGACATCATTCTCTAGAAACGAGTGTTCCCCTTAGCAGATATCATTCTCCAGAAACGAGTGTTCCTCTTGCCAGGCATCATTCTCCACAAAGTGCTGTTTCTCTTGACAGACTTCATTCTCCAGAAAGGAATCTTTCTCTTGCCAAACGGTATTCTCGAGAAACCAATTTTCCTCTGGTCAGCGGTCATTCTTCTTTCGGATCAACTCCTCCTGCCGAGGCATCTCTTCGTGCCAGGTCCAATTCTCCTACTGCCTGGCAAACTACTTCTCCCATACTTGGATTTGATCCTGACGACCTTAATCGTATTCGACTTATTCCCTACAAGAACAAAGACCAGATATATCAACTTCAACGATACATTTTTTCTCCCACTACACCAGCAACTTACTTAAGAACAACGAATGGCGTCCGCAATCCAATGCCCACCGAAACACAAATTGTATTATTAAAGCCCAATGGTGACGTATATGCAACATTGGAAAAAAAGGAAAAGTATACGATTCTTCGTGGAATATATACATATCGTGGTCGGAGGCAAAAAAGGGTGAAAATAAACATATACACCGGCGCGGTTGCTGAATTGACCTCGAAAGAAATCACAGAAATTCCATTAGGCAGTCATAACCCAGTCAGGAAGTCTTTTAGAATAAAACGTGTATAACGCTCAATTATTCTCCCCATAAGTTCAACTAAAAAAATATGAGCCCGACACAAACAAATTTTGATCGCGCGCTACGCACGTGTCTGTCGAATCTAGCGCTTGGCGCTCGACCCTTTGGCTTTCCCTGCATTTCTGTATTTAACTTTTAAAATTGGAAATTCAAAGTATTAACAACTCTAATTCTGCAATTTTAAATTTCTTTCAATCAAACCTCCTTTGGCTTGTAATATCATTTTCTGTACTTTGGACAGAAAGAACTTCTTAGCATATTGCAAAATAAAGAAAAAATTTTATTTGTTATCATTATTTTATTTCAGTTACCCTATAAAATATATACGAACAATTTTTTTCAAATAATTAAAGAATTGTTCTTCTTTTTGCATATTTATCCTATAAAAAACGTGTCATCTTATTCTTTAGAGCTTTTTGAGATGAATAATTTTCCTTGGCACTGTTTCGTATGACAGATATTTTTTCTGTGAATTGACATTTTTTTCTTAATAATCATTATTTATAATTATTTAAAAAGATTAAAGCAACATTCAATTAAACAATTACAATTTTTATTCAATAAATTTACGATCAAATTGAATATTTGTCAATTATCATCTAGTTCTTTTTCATGAAATAAATCAAAGTTTCTGCCAACCGATGCCACGAACATTTCATTTAATTAGATTCTTTTCTATGATACTTTGCGAATTAGCAAACATCTAAAATTATTTAAAAAATGTAATTTGTTTAAAATCAAAGTTTTCAAACAATTAATTCAAACAATTAATTAAAAAAAAGAGACATTAAAAATTTTTAATTGATTCGGCCAGAAATTTTAGCCTATTCATTAAAGAATAGTCATGCTGTGCATTTGCTCATAAAAATTATTTAATTGATTAAAAATACTTGTAAATTTTAAAAGTCATATAGGAAGGAGTCATTGAAACGATATTTTCAGTTGATTTCGTTAACAAACTTTATATACATTTCTTCCCATATAGAAGAAATGTTATGTCTTCTTTTTTAATGCATTAAGTAAAAAATTGTTTATCTTTACAATGCCGCTTAATTTGAAAGTTAAACTCAGATTTAGCTCAAACTGAAATAAATTTTTCTTTGGTTAAATATTTAACTGATTTATATTTTTGGATTAAAAATTCTATTAAAAAGAAAATTAATATGCAAATTAAGATTCGAAATAATATTCGAATATTATTATTGTTTTGTTCAATAACCAGGAAATTTTATGGAAAAGTATCGAAAAGTGATAAAGGAACTTTTTGTAGTTATTTTAGAGTTTCCGATGTTAATTTTAAAAACTTTTTAGAAAATTTCCAGAAGGTATGAAATTGTTTGCAAGAATTAGAAAATAAACCTTAAATTTCTTAATTAGTTCAAAAAAGTCAGTATTTCAAATAAATTCTACAACCCTTTTCAAAGTTGACTAATTTGAAAAGAATTACACCAAAGAAATTAAACTAAATACCATTCTGAATTTTAAATCATAGATTTTTCTTTATGTGTAACAGTTTGCGCAAATAAAAATGAAATTGAGCCAAAAAACATTTTATTGAACTCAAAATTTATTTTATTACAACTCCTTTGTCCATCCTTGACGTTTTAGTACAATGCGCACTTTTTTGAAAAGGATTTAACCTAAATAATTATATTTGTACAATAAGTAAAATTAAAAAGAAGAATCATGATAAATAATTTCGTAGATTAATATACTTTTTTTTACCTGAGTTTTAATAGTTAATAAAACAAAAGAATAATGTCGAAAAGTAAAAAACAATACATCAAAATAACATAAAGAACGATGTCATTTGGAAATTTACCAGTCAAAAGTTTTTCCTTTAGCCAACTAAAAAACAATAAAAAATGATATTTGTTAAATGTTTATTATTCGAGGCTTCAAAATATCATTTCTCATCATTTTGAAATTACCTAAAGGAAAAATCTTGACTGGAAAATTTCCAAATGACATCGTTCTTTATTTTATTTTAATGTATTTTGTTTTTTTACTCTTTGACATTAATCCCTTGTTTGCATAACTTTTAAAACTCAGGTAAAAAATGTATATGAATCTAAGAAATTATTTATAATGATTTTTATTTTTAATATTACTAATTATAAAATATAATTATGGAGATTAAATCCAGTTTTAAAAGGTACGCATTGTACCGAAACGGCAATCATTGAGAAAGGAGTTTTTAATCAAATAAATTCTGAGTTTGAAAATATGTTTCTGGCTCAATTTGATTTTAATTTAAGTGGATCGTATGGCATAAGCAAAACATGTATGATGTAAAATTTATAATTATTGTCGTTCTAAGAAAGTATTAATATGGTTTCAAATCTTTGTACAAATACCATTCTTTGCGAACAATTAAAGCAACATTCTATTGTACCCACACTCTATGTGTTTTTTCTTGAATTAAAGAATTAAAACTTCCTTGAAAAAATAAACAAATGCGGACCAAATAAAAAAAGTTATAAATAATCTGAAAATCGAGGAGAAAAACTTAAAGTTTTTAAATATTTTCTGATATTATATCTTAAAATATATCGTGAATAATGACCCGAAGAATGTTTGGAGAAAAAAACACATTTTGAAACAACAAATTGTCAATAATAGTATCTCTAATAATGTTGGGCGAAACAAGAGAACGCAAAAACCTGAAAACTACTTTCAACTTATTTTTGTTTAATTTCAGTAAAAAGCGGTATTTTTGTTTTGATAAATGATATACCTTTGATTTGATGTTTTCTCTTCACATGTATATCATAATGATTAAGAATTAGTTATTATGTTTCATACCTTTTGAAAAAATGAGGACCCTTTATTATCTGGTCTTTAAATTATACTTTAAAAGTAAAACAATAATCGTGACTGGTTTACAAAATTCACGATGCCCTTTTGTCATTTTTTAAACAAAATTAAAGACCTTATATAATTTATTAATTTGCAAACTTTGACTTTACAACTTTTGTTAGTATTTAAGTATAACTTACACCCAAAAAAGATATTCGCAACTTGTTATTTACTTGCCGGCTATACACTACCGCGATTAATTGTCGGCTGTAACTGACTTATATGAAATAAAATGGACTGATGAAATTAAGTTTTTAATATTTTTACTATATTTTTTACATTCTGAATTTAAAAAATATTTTTTGTCATTTCGCAGTAAATGCATCGGGTATGCCTCTTAAAGAAAGGGACTTTCTAACAAACTTTGGGAAGAAAATTGAACCTGTAAATCACCAAGATAACTCTAGTACAAATAACGATTGATAACAGAAGTGGGAATTGATAAAAAGTTCAAAACTATGAATAATTTATTTATCTAAAAAATATTTGACAAGCTTTTAATGTGTTCTGAGTGCTTTTCAGGAAAAAGTTTGTAAAATGAGATTATACCATACTAGCATGTTATTTCTTAATTGAGCACCATTTTTGTAGGCTCTCTGTTTTTTAAAGCATGCTAATCCATAATATATTTCTTTAGAATAAATAAGAATCATCATTCCTTTAGCCAGCGTCTTCAAATAATTCCTCTCCTGCAGATTGGATTCTTACAAAAATATATTGTAGTCTAATCAGTAAAAAAATTTGGAATGAATACACATTGCATAAAAAATGTGTGTAAACTTCTAGGGTATCTTTGAAATGGCTTCAATTTAACTGTAGAGATAGAGCAACTGCGAAATATAGGAAGAGAAGAGCGAAGAGAGGAGAGAATAGCACTGGTGAAACTGAAGAAATAGGAACATAAGAGGGAAGTAATCACAAAGAAGAGGATGTTATATGGAACCTCGGGGAGAATAGAGGATGATTTGACATGGGTAAAAAGGAAATAAAAAAGGGAAGAAGACCATGGGTTAAATATGAGAGGATACAGATAGACGAAGTATGGCAGGATTGGGATGAAGAAAAATAAGAGTTAGTAAGAAATGAGGGGCAGGGGAACTAGGAGAGGAAGGAGCGGGAGGTAGAAAAATAAGCAATAAAAAGGGACAAAAAGAGACAAAAAACGTATGTAGGAAAGAAAGGTAGATATGTTACTGGAATCTAGCAGGATTGGAGAGAAATAATAGGGAATTTATGAGAAATTTGACACAATGGGATGTTTTAATAATGATGGAGACATGGCTAGATGAAAAGGGATGGAAAAGAGTAAGGTGAAGATAACCAAGTGGTTACAAATGAAAGATTGTGGGAGTTTATGTGAACGGAGATATGCAGGACAAAGCAGAGGAGTTAAAAGAAATGGTGGAAGAAAATAAAAAAGATATTAGACTTATAATAGGTGGAGATTTTAATGCGAAAACAGGAGATAGAGAAGGAAGAGAATGGGGAGAAGAGGGAGGAAAAATCCAAAGATAAAGTACTGAATATGGAGGGCAAGAAGTTTTTAGAGAGCTCGGAGCAGTCGGGATGGTTTATCTTAAACAAAAATATAGAGCGAGATAAGGAAGGAGAATATAATAATAATATAATAATAAAGAGAGAAGATCAAAAAATTAGAGGTAGGTGATTGTATTGATTTGGATCACTTTCCATTAACAGTGACATTAGAAGGAAAAAGAAGTAATGGTAATATGCATAAAAAGGGGGCAAAGGTAAAGAGTGTAGAAAAAAGAATAAGGAAAAATAAAGTTAGTGAAGAGAGGAATAGAAGTGGATCGGATAAGGATTGTAAAGAAAAAAAGAAGGAATTCAGAAATGAATGAAGAAAGTAGAGAAAAGAAAAAAGTAATAGGGAAGACTACAGTAGAAAAAAGAAAGGAGTATTCTGTGGTGTGTGATTAAAAGAAAAAGGAAGAGAATAAAATATTTAAGGAAGAGGCGGATAAGGATAGGACGGAAGAAGAGGTATGAAAGGTAGTAAATAGAGTAAGAAGAAGAAGAAGATATTGAAGAGAATCAAGAGAGACAAGATATTGAAATGGTAGAATGGAAAAAATATTTTTTGGATTTGCTAGGAGGAGTTGGGAAGGAAGGAAAATATGGTAGAGAAAGAAATAAGGAAGAGGACATAATAAGGGTAGAAATAGTCAAGGAGTAATGAAGGATGGAAATGCACCTGGTATAGATAAGATTCCAAATGAAGTATGTAAATATGGAGGCACAGAAGTAGAGGAATGGGTATGGATAATGTGCAATAAAGTATGAAGAGCAGAAGGGTGGCCAGAGTTATGGAAAGGATAAGTGATGCCAATAGAAAAGAATGGCAAAGGAGAAGAGGTTAAAGATTATAGGGGTGGGACTCTGATGCCAAACACGGGTGAAAATAAACATGAACACAGGCGTGCTTATTTTACTGACCCCTCAAGGAAAGGCAGAAACTCCATTAAGAGGGATTAATTTAATCAAAAAGTATTTCAGAGTAGAACGTACATCACGATAGCTCTTTATGCTTTCTCTACGTATATAGGTGCAATTCTTAATCTTAAATGTCAAAATATTAACAACTATAATTTTGTGATTTTGAATTTATTTCATGTGAGTTTTAGAAAGGCATATAAATAAGCCTTACAGTATAAATAATAAGCATATAATAAAAAAGTATTTCACCTCTAATTAAATTTTTGAAAAATATACATTTTTGGGTTCTTCAAATAGGCATTTTTACATTCTGATTGGAGAAGATATTAGGTTTGTGCAAAATTTGCCCCCCCCCCTCACCCCCGTTTTGTCAAGTTTCTAAGTTTTGAGATACCCTGAATACGAAAACAGGTTTTTACGAATATTCCTGGCCTGTGTGTGTGTGCGTCTGTATGTGTGTGAAAGAATTGACAGATTGGATTCTGGTCCTAAAATAAATCTCAAGTTCGTTAGCCGGCCATTTCGGATAAAATTTCCAAAAGTGAGCGTATTTTGAAAATTTGTAAGACTACTTTTTTTTAATGGAAAAATTCTCTGCAAAACTATTTATAGTACTCAAAAAGACAAACAACTTCTCTTGATGACTTTTTTTATGAAAGTCAAAAGAAGAAAATTTTTTTTTTGAATATCCTACAAAAATAAAAAACTTTTTAAATGTTTTTGAAAAATCGAAAATTCAAATTTCTAAAGCACTTGGAAAAGATCTACAAATTTTTTATTAATCACTTTTTGAAAGCAAGCGTCGTTTTGGCTTTAATCGTGAAAATCATCATGAACATTTAAAAAAATACTAGTTTTTCACGATTAAAACCAAAAACAAAACTATCCAAAAATTATTCAATGCAAATTCATTAATTTTTACATATTCTCATCAGAGAAGATATTAGAGTTGTGTAAAATTTGACCGCCTCAGTTTTTGTCAAATGTCCAATTTTTTTACCCCCTTGAAGCCAAAAAACAGGTTTTTATGAGCGTGTCCTACTGTGTGTGTCTCTGTGTGTAGATGATTAGTTTGTTGGCACGATAACTTTCTAAAGAAAGTTTCTTTGTATAATCTTTTTGTGTCCTAAACTAAAAAGCAAGTGCGTTAGCCAGCCATTTTGAATAATAATTTAAAAAGTAAGCATATTTTCAAAAATTTTGATACTACTTTTTTCGGTATTCAAAAATTATCTATACAACTATTTATAGTACTCAAAAAGACAAAAAATTTCTCCAAATGTCTTTTTTTGATAAAGCGAAGTTAACAGAGATAGAACATTTACAGAATTTTGAAAAACCAAACGAAAGTGAGCATTTTAATCCAAATAACGTACGATATGAAAAAATTCAAGAGAAGATAAATGTTTCTTTTTGAATGACCTACACGATTATCATACCAACTTTCCAAATTCTCTTGAAAAATCGAAAATTCAAATCTTTACAAGCAAAAAAAATAATATAAAATCCAAAAACAACATATTTGCATTCAAAAATTTGACAGTATTTCAGAGGTTCTCAAATATATAAATGTGTTTTCAAAAAAATATATATATAATTTTTTGGTTTCGTACCTAAAGGAGGTCCGGGAATGTAAACATGAGACCCTATGAAGTCCCATCTAACACAACGCTGTTGTAACTAGTAGCACAGTAGAACTAGCTGCAGTAGCAGTACCCACCATGGAATCGACTCTGATTGGGCTGGCCCAAGTCTAAGAACCCTATTTAAAGAGGGAAAGCATTAGTGGCTAGAGCGGGCGTGGCTCCATATGTGACCGTCCGCAAAGAACGGGACCTAATGCGTGAAAGTCAGCATGAGAGAAGTGGGGATGCGTCTACAAAAAGCCGCCCCTCCACTTACCACCGCACGTTTAGGCACCTTATCCGGGAGTTCCGCTCGAACCGGTCCGCTTGGGCTCTACTCAGTAGGAGTGAGTAGTGGGGCTGCTTTTCGTAGGTCTCTTGTTTCATCTGCGCGAATGCTTATTATGCTTTTGTTTGTAGCTTAATAACAATATAAATAATTAACTTTGAGATTCTAATTAATGGAAATGGAAGAGTAAATTAGAAACTATCGATTGGCCTGAGAAAATAAAGTCTATTTTATCCGCATTAGGTCCTCTTCTTCGCTAACAAATTGGGAATGCCACCCTTGCCCCTGTATTGAAATGATCAAAGAAAATTTTAAACACTAAAAAACCACGTCAAAGTCTATAATTGGTTTTTGTGTTTTGCACTGAAAAATTGTCATCTGTTATATCATTCATAATCTTGATAAACAATTGTTGAATAATCAGAAAATCTTTAAAAGAAGCCTGAGGTTTGTAAATATTTCTCAATTTTATATCCTGTACAAATGACTAGAATAATTCCGAAAATAAAAATGGGGATGATAAATCTCTCAAGATCCTTGAAAGTCACGCACTCTTAAGGTAGAATGATATGAATACATACTTTAAAATAAAATAATAATCACTTGAATTTCTGTAGGTAAAATAATTATATACGCGCGACAGCTTATCTTCTATCAAATAAATTATGTGACACTAGTTAAAAAATTTCGACTTCAGCAAGCCCGAAAATAATCCATACACGCGATTTCTGCTCGGCGAGGGCTAAAACACAAATACCTCAGAGCGTATAAAAGGATATTGAAATATTCATTAGTTGCGCTGCTCTTGATATTCCGCGTTAATTAATTTTTAAATAATTTTGAAACATGAGGACTCTTCATGCTCTGTTTTTAACCTTGGACGTTATTCTTAATTCTGTTGGTACGTAATTAATAAATTTATATCATTTTCTAAAGAGAAACTTTTTGGGACGCGATACGGGATTTTTAAGCTAAGAATAAATCTATAAAAAACGGCGCCGTCAAATTGCTTTGAATTCAATGAATTCCTTCAATTTATGGAATTCCTTAAAATAAATTTTTTCTGAAAAATGATCTTCCCCTGCGCTCCGCTAGAGATATCGACACAGAATCCTTTTTTAGAAATACACACGATATTTTTCCGGTGTTACGTATTAAGACAAGGCAAATTTTTCAAGGAATCTGTATTATCATCAGAGAGATACTAATCACCGATCAGTGTAGATATCTGGTAATAATACATTTTTCTTGAAACTTTATTTTTTATTTTTTATTAGATCTATTATTGAGTTCTATTATTGATGTAACGTAGAATCAGAAACCTAGAAAGCTCGAACCGGGATCTTGGTGGGGGAGTGAATGGGGATACAGAGAAGGAAAGGCTGAGGATAATAGAGCAAAGAATAGAAAAAAAAGAGAGGGGAGAAAGAAAAAGAAATGTTGTCATAAAGGGTATAAGATTAGAGGGGAAGAAGATGCAGGAGG
>JAAAKG020132035.1:0-14648 GCA_010014905.2 Druon quercuslanigerum | reverse complement strand
TCAGCGGCGTGCTCTGCACTAGAGCGGAGCAAGATTGGAGTACACTCTCTCAGTGCAGAGCAGTTGCACTTGCTCAGGGCAGGGGCAGAAAAGAGCAGATAACCGAATTCGCTATTACACAAATGCCCGCAAAATTTAAACGCACATGAGGCAAAGTAAAATTTTTAAGAGAAAATGATAAAAAATGAGCGAAAAATATAAAAAGTGGACTGTATTTGAATTAAAAGATGAAATACCAAGTTAAAAAGCATTATTAAATAGAAAGCTCAATATTTTGTAGAAAGGTATGTTTTGACAAACAGTAGGTAAGGTAAATTTCTTACTCTTTAAAACTTGCATCTATAAAAAAATCTTACTTTTTTCTTTTGAATAATGCTTTCCGAATTTGCAGTTCAACTTCTCATTTAGCTGCAGTCCATATTTTATAATTTGTTCTCACTTATTTTTTATCATTTTCTCAGGAAGCTTTACTCTGCTTAATCATTAGTTTGAATTTCGCGGGCTTATTTGGAAGTACTTCAGCGCCTCCTGGCATTTGGGCGATTCGTATCTAAAAACTGGGTAGAGGGTTACGTATCTTTAATGCATATAATTCATGAGGGCGACGTGCGTCCAAGGCTGTGTCCACTTCGTGGCTGTGTCATTTTTTGTAGTGATGTGGAACTTTGAAATAGTAGAAATATGACGAAAATTAACCCATTAACGATATATCCCTTTTCATTGATCGTGATTATAAATGCACTCTTATTACCAAGTGCAGCTCTAATTTCAGACAAGCGGTTATGTTATGATGAAAAGTGTTCTGGTAATTGAAGCCATACTTTACTTTTTAAGCTCTGTCTTATTGACAGCACATTCTTATTTACTCTGTCACTTACTTCATTTTTTGACGTCTTTCGTAAACAGAACCCGTTTCTTTGGCGAAGACGTTGACAACATACTACTCCAATGATAAGGATATTCTTTCCTTCCGGACGAACGTCGATGTTAAGGTTTTCAGTAAGGGTGCAGGAAAACGACCAGATCTTTGGGGAGTTGAGGTAAGATTTATTATATGTTATATTAAATTATTCTTAATTTTTATAAGTAGATGTCTAGGAAAATTAAAGAAATGTAACTCCTGTTTGAGAGACTTTAAAACACCAAATTATCCAAGTGAGATTTTTCGTTCTTATTTTTATAAAGTTAAATGGATTTTTGTTACTCCAATTAGGTAATATGCAACTCAGATTTCAATAAGATAAGAAGAAACTATCTTAAATGTATACTATGATCCAAATCTTTTAAAGTGCGATGTTTTTTAAGGTTGAAATTCGAAAAGTAACCGCTTCCAGGGTGTCTACCTGGCCGGGAATTTTTTCCACCTGGGAAAACCCTGGAATTTAAGCCCGGGATTTTTCATTCGCTTGTACTAAAATGAATATTAAAAGTGGCTTGATATTTTATTACTTTTAATTTGTCAAACACGAAACGAACAATAAAAAAATACTTTGTTTTTGATACTGACCAGAATGTAACTGATGTTTATTGCAATTTTTGTAAATATGTTGAAACCTTTGAACTCTTGAACTCCGGTGTACCTTTAAAATTTTAAATTAGTATTTATCTTAAAATTTAAATGCATATATTTGAAAATCAAAGAGTGAAAGATAAATATTGAAAAATAAAAATATATAAATTGTAGTGATAATTTACAATAGGGGATTTTCGAAGATATATCTCTAATTCTGAATTTCGAAAAAGAATGATAATTCTGAAGTGGATCAGAGAATTTTCGTAACAAATTACAATTTATATTTGGAGCGAAGAATATTTTGAAAACAATTATTATTCTGAGTTGCAAGAGGAAAGTTTAGAGAATAATTATAATTCTTACTTTTAACAGTGACATTTCCGAAAGAATAACAATTTTAATTTGTAGCAGGAAATTAAAAAAAAGAACTATAATTCTGAATTGGATCATAAAGTTTTCGAAAAAAAAATGTAATTCTGATTTGGAACAAGGGACTTTTTCAAAAGAATTATAATTCGGAGTTGTAAGGAGAAATTTTCAAGAAAACCCCTATTTCTCACTTGGAACAGTATTTTTTCGAAAAGAACCAGAGATTTGACATGGAACAGTGCATTTTTGAAAAGAATAACAATTTGGACTTGGAACCGGGAATTTTGAAAAAGAATTATGAGTGTGGCTTAGAAAATTAAATTTTGGACAAGAATTATAACATTCTGAAATTTATCAGTGAATTTTCCAAATGAATATCAATTTTGTATTGGAACGTGAAATTTTTGAAAAACAAATATTCTGACATTTTGCAGGGAATTTTCCAAAATAATTAAACTTTCTAGTTCCGATGTGAATTGAACAATAAAAAAAGCACTGGTCTTGAATAATTCAATTTCAAACCGAGGGGTTGGCAACTAGTGAAGTCAGGTGTACACTTGTAATCAAATCTCCTGAAATATCTTAAGTCATTTGAAGTCACTTGAATTCTCCTGAAATATCTAAAGCCATTGAATTCATGTGAAGTCACTTGAATTTACTTAAATTCTCCTGAAATATCTAAAGCCATTGAATACATGTGAAATCACTTGAATTCTCCTGAAATATCTAAAGCCATTTGAATTCACGTAAAGTCACTTGAATTCTCCTGAAATATCTAAATTCACCTGAATTCATGTGGACTCACTTGAAATCATTTGAAGTCACTTGAAATCTTCTGAAATATCTGAAGTCGTTTGAATTCATGTAAATTTACTTGAAGTCATGTGAATTCGCTTGAATTCACTGGAACTCACTTGAAATCATTTGTGAAGTCAATCGAATTCTCCTCAAATCTCCTGAAATATCTACATCTTTTTGAATTGAAGTGAATTCACTTGTATAAACGGCTGTGCTTAAGCTCTTGTTTACTCGTGTTTGAATGTCTTTATAAGTCAGCTCCCTGGATCAGTGAATTGAAAATCTCCTGAATGTTGGCCGTCGCGCTGATTGTGCACGAGGCCTTGATTCAGTAAAATGCACGGGACGAAACGTAATAATTCAACTTTATAAGAATATAAAGTATATTATCCAATTTTCTTTAACTAGTCGTTCATCTAAAAACTTTGAAATATATTTAAAGCAATAATTTATGCCAAAAAATGTTTAATGCTTGAGTTATGGACGTAAATTCGAGTATTCTTTTGGCGGAAAGTTGAAATCGAGATTTTGATTATTATTTGTTCATAATTGATTTAAATTAAAAAAATCAAATTAAAATTTTAAATACAAAACAAACACTGCGAGAATTAAGTAAAAAATTATATATCAACTAAAAATGAATTATTTTAAATTATTATCATAAATTATTAATAATGCTAAAATAGTTACGTAACATTCAACTTTAATAATAACAATGAATATTAATATCATTACTTTATATGAAACATCGATTTGAACTTCCTGCCATAAATTGAAGCAAATGAACGTTCAATACTCGAGCAGTTTACCATTAATTTAAAAAATATTTAAAACGTTCTAGAGTAATGTCTCTTAAAGAATATTTGATAAATAACTTTTATTTGGAAAAAAATGAATTTTTACATTGTACCCCATGCATTTTGTAAATTCAAGCCTCGTGACAATCCGCGCTCCTATCGGCTGTCGGGCAGAGTCAAATCTCAAAGGCTTTTATTTCGTGTATTCTGGACAATAAGTTCGGTGACTGTTTTAAGCGTAAAACCAAATATTTAAGTTTCTTGTGAGATTGTTTTGAAACGTCAGTAATTATGTCTTAATAAAGTGCAACAGCTTAAGCGGATTAATGTTGGTAAGTAATAAATGAACATTCGAATATTCGATTCTAAATCAGGAAATTGCTTGAAATGTGGCTGTATCTATTTACGAACGTTTTCTAAGTAAAAAGTGAATATATTGCTGAATAAAAAGATACCACGTAAAATTAATGAGATTTCGTAAAATCTCCTGCAATCAGTCAATTCTGCGCAAATTTCCTGAAATCTTTTGAAATCTAAAGGATTCGCCCGTGAATTCACAAGACATTTGAATTTACAAGAAATAACGTGAAGAGTCATCTGAATTCATTTGAAGTTACTTGAATTCTCCTGCAATCACGTAAAGTAACTTGAAATCTCCTGACATTTCTGTAGTCATTTGAATTCAGATGAAGTCACGCAAATTCACTTGAATTCTTCTGAAGTCATTTGAAGTCACGTGAATTCACATGAAGTGACTTGGATTCTCCTGAAGTCACTTGAAATCTCCTGAAGTCATTGAAATATCCTGAAGTCCCTTGAATTCAGAAGTAGGTGTACACCCGATCGGTCGAGTTGTCAACCCCTCGTTTTAAACCATAAACATTTTTAAATTCTCAACTTCTGTATTTCATTTTATTTATATTAGATCTTAACTCCAGGAAAAATAATTCAGAAGCAGATATTTGATACACTGATCTGGATAAACTGATACATTTTTTCTATAGAACTACTATACTTTTTTTCTGTAATTCTCTTTTTCACACACAATATACATTGGTTTCAAATGTCTATCCTCCGTTTTTTTGCAACGCTTGAAATACTCCTTTCCGATTTCCTTATTGTTTCAAAATTTCTTTTCTTGTATATAATTTTATTGAATAATGTCTATCTTTTGACTTAATGACAAGACACAGAAATATGTAAATATTCTCTTTAATTAATACTAAAAATAAAATATTCTGGTGAAGGACTTTTTCAGTATTAGAAAAAAATTCATTCTTTTGCAGATACTTGGTAAACGAGGATACGTTCCAAGAAATCATATAAGGGAGTACAGAGTTCTAAAAAAGCAGTTAAACTTCGAAGTGCCTACAGAGTTAAAAATCGAGACAATTCCAAAGGAAAAAAATGCAGCAGTTGCTGAAGAAATTGCTAAGAAAGAAGAAAGTCTAGAGAAAAGTGCTGAAACTCCAGTTATTGATTCGAATGAACTTTCTGAAGAGTCGATAATAAATTCTCCACAAGAAAAAGCTGAGGAGAAACCGGAAGTATCAGTAATTGACTCATCTGCCAAAAACATAGTTCACTCAGTACCAGTCTTGGAAAATGTATCGCCGTCTTACGAAATCGTAGATGGAACCACAATTCCCTTGACGCCAAATGATCCTCCTTCAGATTATCCATCTGCACCAGTCGAGGACGCATCGCAGGATCAGGAACCCGTGTTAAGTGTTCATCCCCATCCTAGTCTAGTTTCATCAACGTTGTCTTTCGTATCCAAAGTTTTTGACAGTGTAGCGGAAAGGTTTGATAAATCAGAAGAGGAAAAAGGAGTTACCAGCGGATCTGAAAATGAGGTTATCAGCGAAATTAAGAAGAAGGAGAAGGAAGCAAAAGAGGAAGTCAAAAGTGAAGAGTTGAAAGATGAAGTTACCAAAGAGAAAGCAATTGTAGAAGAGGATAAAAATGTGAGAAAGGATAAAAATGTTCTTTCCCAAGGTGAAGATGAAGTTAAGTCAGTGGAAAAGGAATTGAAAGAAGAAGTAGCGTTTGAGACTGAAGAAGAGAATGTATCAGAAGAAGCGGATGAGGAAGCAGATAGCGAAGAGAATAATGAAGATGATGATGATGAAGAAGAGTTAACGCTTTCTGAAGCTGATGTGACTTCCGAAGAGCCTGTAGGAAAAATTGCATCTGAATCTGAATCTTCGCAATATTCTGAATTAGAGAATGAAGTCAATCCTCAGGTAGACGTCATCAATAAAGAGATTCCAAGCGAGAATGTAAATTCTCTAAACGAAGATTCGTTAGTTAAAGACAAAGTTCCATCAGTAGTTCTTCCAGAAGTTGTTCTTATTGAGGAAAAAGTTACTTTTGATACTTCGGAGAAGACAACTGACCCAGTGCCTTCGCCTGATGCTCAGATCGAGGAAGTTTTGAAATTAGAGGATAATATTACAAACTTAGAAGAAAAGCAAAAAAGTGGAGATAATGTATTCTTTAATGAAGGTTTAAAACCCAATGTGTTTGTGACAGATACTCAAAATTTAGGAGAAATCGAAAACACTACTAAAATTGAAGAGGATCCTACAATTAATCAAATTCAAGAATCAGAAGCAATTTCGATTTCGTCAAACGTTTCCGAATCGATGAACAAAGTAAGGAATGTAAATATTGTAGATAGCAATTATAATCTTAATAATGAGAGTGAAATTCGCTCTGAAGGTTTACAAACTATGAAAATAGAGGATCTCATTCGGGGGAAGGCCGCCCCTATCGAAAATAGGATCGTTTCTAGTGAAAATAATGTCCTTTCTGGTCAAAATAGTTTTAATCATAAGGATATCGTTTCCATTCCCAAGGACGAGAGTTCCACTCTCGAAAGTTTGGAACCACATTTTCACGAGGAAGTGGAGTCGCTCTCTGGTCAGCGAATTTTAGAAGCCGAGCAAGTGTCGAATTTCAATGAATTCCCTGGCAATCGGAACTTACTGAATGTGAACGAGGGGCCTCAATATGATTCACGTGAGAATGAAATTCACTTTTTTCTAACAATTTAAAATATTTCTTTAAGAATTAATTTATATTTTATTTTTCAGTAGAAATCCCCCCCCCACACTTTGACCAGAATATTCGAAAAATTATTTTAATCTAAATATCTAAATTTTTTACAGAAGAGACTCAGATTGATCAAATGTTAATTAATGAAATTGGTCAAATTGATGTTCCATCCGCGCCCCTAAGTGAGGAAAATATAATTAGCGATGAACAGGCACCAATCAAAAGTTTGTTTGAGAAACCAGACTTGGAAAAGAAAACTACCCTGCTTCCGCCCTCTAGTAGGTTAAATATAAAATACTTATTTAAAATTCATCCAATTATCTATAATATATATCAACAGGGTGGCCACTGGCCAGGAAATTCGGGAATTAGCCTAGAATTTTGAGCACCAGGAATTTGTTTGAAAACCAAGAATTTTTTACATTTGTTTTCCTCTTATTATTGTCTCGCTCTTCAAAGAAAAATTAATTTGAAATTATGATCAGTGTTAGCAACCAAATCTGTTTAAATGTCAAAGATCTTTTTATACTTAAGATTTTAAAGTTAATATATCATTCACAAATCAACGTTTCTTTTATACTCGATATTTAGAAATTGAAAAATAATAATTACGTAGGTAAATTGCAGTTCAATCTATCAGACTACACACACTTTCCCCTACTTCCATTTTTTTAAATGCCTCTTTTTCCCTATGTTTTCAAAAAATTCACTCTTTTTGATTAAATGAGAATAACTGAGATCGTGGAAAGGTAATCCTTTTTAATTGAAAAATCTATATTATATTTTTGGCTCAGAATTCACATCGTTTAGTTCGAAATTTCACTGTTTGTTTGAAAATATAATTATTTATTTTTCTAGGTTGAAAATTGTCTTCTTTTTATGTTGAAAATTTAACTTTTTGGTTGAAATTTTTTTTTCAACTTTTTGGAAAATTCAAATGTTTATTCGTCATATTTTGTTGTTGAAAATTCATCTTTTTGGTTGAAAGTTAATTTGTTTTAATTAAAAATTCTATATTATATTTTTGATTCTACTATATGTTTGAAAATTTAATTATTGGTTGAAAATTCAACTATTTCCTTAAAAAGCTTTCTTTTTGGTCAAAAATTCAATTTTTTTGTTAAACATTCGCCTTTTGGATAGAAAAAATATAAATTTATCCTTTGGTAGAAAAATTATCTTTCTAGGCAAAAAAAAACTTTTTTGTAGGTTGAAAATTCAACTATTTGGTTGAAAGTTAATTCTTTTTATTTGAAAAGTCTACTATTTTAATATTTTTGTTTATAATTCTACTATTTGGTTAAAAATTCAATTATTTCGTTGAAATTTCAACTTGGTTGCAATTGTAAGGGGTGCAGTAAAATTAATTTTTTTTCGGGAAAGCCGGAAAATAATCTTCAATTTTTTTTTAACTGCAAGTGACTGCCCTGATCAATGATATTATATGTTTATGTTTTCAGTATTGCCTCCTAAAGTATGTGAAGAAGACTTTAAGTGTCCCGAAGTAAGTTTTTTCTTTCGTTTATTAAATTTAATCATTCGCATCTGATTATACATTGTTATATTGGGAATCAAGTGTTTGTTCTTTTTTCGTAACTAGTTATGAATCAGAATACAATTCTGAATTAACTCAATCAGTTAACTGGCTATGAATAATTAATTAATTCATGGCCGCTAACATATTTTCTGTTGTCAGGAAAACGTTGAACAAAGAGGCCATAACGCTGTTACGTACGCTGTCAATATGGGAAGGAACTATTGGGAATTTTTAGTCTACCTTGTGATAACTTCTGTTACTATCCTCATCTTCTCTCTCGGTTATTATTACATCGAGGTCAGTGTGCATTTCTACTGAATTAGTACAGCGATTTTTTAAATTAAAAAATTATCATGGTTGAAAGCATGCTGAATAATGTATTTATTTCACAGAATGCAAGGCGAGATAGTCAATTCATCGCGAAAATAAATAAACTTGAAAAGGAGTTGATGATATCAACGAAAGAATGCGTTTTGCTAAACGAACATTTATCTTCAACCAAAACCAAGGTTTGTATTTTTTATACAATTTAAACATTTTTTTTGTAATAATTAAAAAAAAATTCATAATTTAGTTGAATTCCATCGAGGACGAATCATTTGGATCGAATGAAATGGTTGCGTCACTGAAAGCGGATTTAGAAGCGTCACAGGTAAAAATTATTACAAGAAATTTAATGGTAAATTCTAAAAATATCTTCATATATATTTTTCCATTATTTTACATTGTGAACTTATTTAAATCTAGAATGCAAGACTAGATTTGGAAGATCAAGTTGTGACCTTGGAAAAGGAATTGGAATCTGCAACAGAAGCAGGATTGGAACTGGAAAAAATGCTGCGCGATCTTCTTTCTTCGAATAGCGAGGATAATCCTTTGGCTCAGTCCATTGAAGATTTGCAAGCTCGTCTCAATTATCAGCAGGCTGAGAATGAATCTTTGACGAACGCTTTAAATTTAAAAAATCAAGAGGTAAATTACCAACCTTCTAATTAACAATTTAGCATGTGTAACATTATTCGATAGAGTGTTAATTTTTATTTCAATTTCTCCGTTTCCTTTTGAACGCAGCATGTATTTGAAAAGCTTGAGGTGGGAAGTTGTCCTATTTTAAGCTGAATATTCTTCTATGTAGTTATATAAATGTATGCATGCCTGGAATCATTTATTTTATTTCTACAGAAGGAAAGCTTATCATCAGATCTTGTTTCTTGTACTAAAAAGTGTGAGGAATGGGAAATCGAGGTTAGAAAATTGGAGGAAGAAATCAAGACTCAAGGAAATTTGAAAGTATATATGGAACAAACCTTGGAAGATAAATTGCAGAGATTAGAGATGGAATTGAGAGAAGTGAGTGCATTGAATTAATTGTGAAACTGGAATGAAATTTTATTTTACATTAAAGTTTTTTGGTGTTAATTTTGTTGTACTAACAAAGTGTAATCTTGTTTAAGATGCTGGAGGAGAGATCACAATTGCGAAAAGAAATCAAAGCTAAGGAACTCGAAGTTCAACATCTTCTTGAAGTTGTTGACCAAGATAACTCTAATAATATTGATTTTGATAAACTCTACAGTACTGTTCAAGCTGAAGCTGAAGCGTTGCAACTTGCAGAAGAACGGGACGAACTTTTGGTGAAGCTGAAAAATGTCGAACATACTCAGAAATTGCAAGAAGGTATATTGAATATATTGAATTTGTAATTACCAAAACAAATTTTGCCACTAATCTTTATCTTCATATTTTGTAGAACGTATGGAGCATGTGAAAGCAGAAGTTCTTGCAATGACTGAACAGTGCAAAGCTTTTGAAAAAGAGAAAAAAGATGCAGAAACTAAGCTCGAAGTTTTATCCAATTTTTTCAAGGAGAAAGAAGCCCAGAGGCAAAAGTATGTTATAATTTATTAATTATTTACAGGATGGATCCGCTAAACCGGGAAATGACAGTGAATTTATTTTTTGACCGGAAATTTTACAAATCTTTAAAAAAAAATCAGTCCGATTTCAATCGTTTTTTTAAAGTAATTAGTTTAATTCTATTTTCTAATTATGATATCATTCAGCTCACAATACTTAATTCTAAAATATTTTACTTACAAAAATTTCCATTTTAGTGTTTTATTTCTTAAAGTATATTTTTAATTTAAAGAATTTTAAAATGCAGTCCTGAAAACTTAAACAAGCAAAAAGTAAACGCGTATTTTCAATTTAAGGTTTTCATTAAATTAAAAATATTGTTTCAGTCTAAAATATTGAATTTTTAAACCATTCAATTTTTAATTAAAGCAAAGGGTAAATATGTAATATTTAGCAATATTTGAATGTTCATTCAAGAAGAGTAAATTGAAACCAAATATTTACATGTAAACAATTTGAAACTCAATTATTTGACATAGAAAGCTTTGAAGCGCCTTTAAACTCTATATGTTACAATTTTAATTTTTCTTTAAAAAAAATTATTGTTAATTGAAATGGTCTATTTTTTATGAAAAAATTCGGCTATTCGCAACGAAATTTCGGTGAAAATAGCCACAACCTAATTTAAAACAAAATGTACATTTTTCCAGAATTTAAACAACAAATTTAGAAGCTTCTTAAGTATTGTGAAGGGTTTCAAAAGAATTGAAACATTTTCTTAGGATTCCTAGGAAAATTGAAAATGATTTTTGATTTTGAAAAATTATTTTAAGAGAATATTTAAAAGTTTTTAAACATTGTCAAAAAAGGACCAGTAGATTTTCAGGAAATTTCTTTAAATTTGCTGGATTTTCTAAAAATTGTAGGAAAAATTCGATTCATTTTAAAAGGTTTAGAAGTTAGGAAAAAATTTCAAAAATAATTAAAAATTTGTAAATATTGAAAGAACTTCTAGATTCCTCAAGATTTTGAAATAAAATTTTTAAGCTTTTCAAGAATGTTTAAAGTATTAAGATAAAAATAATTTAGATTCTAATTAAGGAACTGTTCAGTTTAAAAAAATTAATTTTCAATTTTTAATGTTTCTAGTTCATTGATTGGTTCTTCAATTTAGAGCAGGGACAATCATAATTTATAATATATTTATATTTTTACGATGTTATTTTTATTGAGCACTCGAATACCATATTTTGAAATAAAAAACTTAAAATTTAATTTTAAGAGTTTAAAATCCAAGATTCCCGCTTTAAGTGCTTCAATTTATAGTTTATTTTTTATTACTTCAAATGGAAAAATATTTACCTTTAGAGTTCTGATTTTTTAAGTTTATTGCCCGTGAAAAATATTTGAGAATTGGGAAATCACCTGGAATTTTTTTCTCCGATAAAAACGGCTACGCTGATTTAATACTTCGTCTAAATAACGAGTTTCTTTTTCTTTAAAGGGAAGAAGCTGTTTGGTTACAAAAGCAGGGCGAAGTTTCTTCCACGGTTGAAAGGATACAGATGATGCAGAATGAAATACAAAACTACAAGTAAGATTATTAACTCAAAATGTCATAATATACATATAATTGACAAAATGTCGATTTCTTAATGGGTTTAATTGCAGACAACAGATAGAAATTCTAAAACGAGAGATCGTGGACCAGGAAAGGGAATACAAAAGTCAGATAGGCATTCTTGAAACGAAGGCGCATGAACACTGGGTGAGTTTTCAAGTTTTCTCTTCTTATTCGTCTGAAAAATTGTACTACATTTAAATCTAGATTTAATTTAATAAATGATCAATTATAGGTTGTGGCCCGACAAAATGAGCGAAGGTTGGAAGAATTGAAAGCGGAATCAGGTCAATTACGTAATCGACTCACGCTTGTAGAAAAGAGTATGATCGACCCTGACCCCGACGTTAAACTCCACCGTAAGTATTTTTTATGCCAAATAAATATTGAAATTATATAACTAATTTAGATTCAATTTACAGTTTTAAAATATACACACTAGGGTGGTCCAAAAATGCATTGCAATTTTTTTTTTCACTGTAGAGGGCAAGCCCCCATTTTGGATTTTCGAAAAATTGAACCCTCCCTTCAGCGCCACAAATATGACCCAATAATAAAAAACCTACATTTTCACATAAAGTTAATTTGTAGCAAATTCTGTCGTCTTTTTCATACAGAAAATTACTAAGAGAAAATTTGAATATTTTCCATGTCTTTTTAAATAATGTTTCATTGTGTAAAGAAATGTAACTTATTTAAACGATTTTTTATTCCCAACAAATGTAAAAAATAATCGTATTTTCTGACTGAAATTTAATCTTTGGTCATTGTTGGAGTAGTATTTTTTAAAACATTATGTAATTATTAAAACAATTAATTATTATTTATTTACAAAATGTCTAAAAATTTAGCGAGAGATGACAATTTCCTTAAAATTGGTATCCTATGTCAGGTTTTGTTCAATAATTGCCTGATTGTGATACATTTATTCTAATTTTTAACAAATTTTTGTTTGTTTAATCAATTTTTATTTGCTGAAGCAGTTTTTTTTCATTAAGTTTAAAAAATGAAGTAAAATAGAATACATTAAATTATTTTTCTGACTGTATAGTGTATATAAAACATATATTAACCATTTTTTAATTGTTTAACCCTCCGAGTACGCACCTGTTTTTTCGATCGCGGATCAAACACTTTTCGATGGCGACTGATCGCTCTGCAGGCTTTAGCAAGGGAGATTAGAAGCTATAGTTGGCACATCGAACTATATTCAGAGCCTAAGAGATCGCCCACTTTTCAAATTTCTTTAAAACATTTTTCTAGCGAAAAATGGTTTTTGGGTCAAATTGACCCATTATGTTCTGCGAAGGTTAAAGAAATATTTTTCAAACAATATTTTAAAAATCGTATTTCTTGAATTAAATATAATATTGAATAATTTTGAGGAGTAGTTAATTCTGATACAACCGTCATGTCATTCAAACAATTGTTATTTGTTCAAGTAGTTTTCTATTAAAAATTTTGTGTTAAAAAAACACAAAAATTTGTGTCTTTCAGTATGTCAGCTTGATATTCTTAAAAAAACTTAAAAATTCTATATTGAAATATAATCTACATCCATTATATATGCAGTATGATTACAACGCTGATTAAAAACATTATATTTGTACAAAGACAATGTTTTCTTTCTGATGTCTGGAAACTTTTTTCTTTTTTTTGCTACGTTTAGTAAGTACTGTTTTGATCCTTATTTCTCGTTAAAGTCCGATATTATTTTAACACCTCTTTCAGCAGTATAATTCACTACTGTTAAATGTTAAAAGATGGTTAAGCCTCGCATGTACTCTTCGTTCTTCATCCATTCTGATGCGTTTTCTTGAGCAAAAAATGTCGAGATTCCAAATCGCGAAAAAAAGTTACGTGACTTTCCCGGGATGAAGTGCTAAATTTCCTTGTCCAATAATTGTTTTATGCACTTTGGATCCAGATGTTCCATATTTTCGTCAAATTAAATTTTTTCGTCAGTTTCAAAATTACCTTGTCTTGTGTTTTTCATTATTCAAAGTATTTTAAATAAATTGTACTGATTGTACAAAGTTTACTAAAGTAATGTTTTAATTAGTTTAATTATAATTTGCATTAGTGAATGTACGTTTTCCATATTATAATTATGGTAAATATTGTAAAACTATGAAAAATGCGATAATACATACACTTTTGTAAATTAAATTTTATTATGATTTTTATGATATATTTAATAGTGCGCTAAAAATAATTAACCATCCATACTTAATTAAAAGGAAATTTAAAAAACAACAATTAATTGTATAAACAAAAACATAAAGCTTTTAGCATATTTGACTGCTCTTCAAACTCATTCAATATTATCTTTAATTCAGGAAATACGATTTTAATACATATTTTTGGGAAAAAAATTGTTTGCACAAATTATAGTTGTTTAAACAATTAACAACTGGTTAATATATTTTTTCTATACACTATACAGTCAGAACAAAATTGTACGTATTCTATTTTATTTCATTTTTTTAAACTTATCGAGAAAAACTGCTGGAGCATATAAAAATTGTGTAAACAAATAAATATTTGTTCAAAATTAGAATAAATGTATCAAAATGATGTTATTATTCAACAAAAAGTAGTATAAGATACCATTTTGGGAAAAAATTGGACATCTCTGGCTCAATTTTTAGAAACTTTGTAAATAAACAATAATTAATTGTTTAAATAATTAAATAATGTTTAAAAGTACTCAAATAAATAATCATTTAAATGAGTAACATTTATTTAAACAATAAACCATTGTTTAAAAAGTCATGGGAAATATTCAAATTGTTGACTAGTAAATATTTGTATGAAAAAGACGACAGAAATTGCTAAATATTAATAATAATTTTTTTTTGTCAAATTCGGGGCGCTGCAGGGAGGAGGGGACGAGGATGAGTTAAAAATAAAAGTGATTAGTATGGGTTTATTTCGTAGACATTCCCCTTCAATCCTTAAAAAACTTTTGATGAAATCCTGGGGCATGAGTTCAATTTTTCGAAGATACAAAATTTCCTCATGTTAATCAAATGGGATTTTGAAGTCCCCGATAGCATGTGTTAATTTTTGAATTTTGAAAAAAATGACTGATTT
>JAAAKG020132034.1:0-14648 GCA_010014905.2 Druon quercuslanigerum | reverse complement strand
CATGTTTTTTAAAATCCACCGGAAAAGTTCTGTTAGAATCGGAAAGTTTACTTTAAAAAATGTCGCACTCTGAAGGAATACTGCCAGGTCTTCTTATTTTCTTTAAAAGACAGCATATAATTAAAGCTACAGAATTTCCATCAAATGGAAACAATTTCATGTTGGTAGATAATTTTACAATGTGAATTAAATTAATTATATATATATAATATTTATTATTCAATTAATTCTGCAAATCGACGGATATAAGAAATTAAGAATCTTGCGAAACATTGAAATCGCCAATATCTCCAATTTCTATCAAATTCGGATCAAGAAGTTTTCCGAACGGCAATTGTGCATCTTCGACCTTTCGGATTCTGAAGAGGAGAAGTTGGATGCGCGCGCAATTACATTCATGTCAGTGCCACCACCTCTACGCTACCACTCCACAAGAGCTATCATTGTGTGCGATTAGGAAGTGTCATCAGGAAGAAAAATTATTTTTAGAAAATTCAAATATGCAACTCAAACGTTCACTTCACTTCTATTTCATTAATCAACAAAATATTCTTCAACTACACCTTTTTCAGAAATTTCACAAAAAACAATTAAATTTAGCGTATTTAATTAATATCATTCTCTTGTAATTTTAAACTTCAAGCGGCAATAAATAGGATTAGTAAGGTCGCGCCGCCAATTGGACACTTCTGGCATCATTCTCTAACTTTTTAATACACGCACGATCATTTTTCGAACACATTTTACCACTGTGCACAAACTATACCTTAAGTGAAATGACATTTTGGTGAACTGGACTTTAGACGAATAGGATACCTACTGGACTGGCTGACAGCTCGGTTTAACACTCCACAACTTAGTATGAGCCAAAATTCAGTGTAAAAATGATATATTCCCCTAGGTACCCAGATGTGCAACTACGTTTATAGGAATACTTATAAGACTGAAAATTCTCTGAAATGCTCATTTTGAGAGCAATGAAATTTGAACTGCATGGAGTAACGTGTAGATCGGAATTTATTCAATCATAGATAGGCATAGGTTAACATATAGCTTGATATTTGGGGGATTAGTACGGACACAATGAATGACTCTTACGACCAAAAAAAACTATATATGCAGGTAGCAAGGCGACTGGGAAATTGAATGACTTCTATACTAAAGAAGGTGTTATGCAAAGATGCGTTATGTGCTCATGCCTATTTATTATATGCATGGTCAAGTAATAGTTTGGGAGCCAGCGACCTTTTTTAGTCACAAAAACCATAAAAGCTGACAATTTTTTGTAAGCTTTATTTGTTATCACAGCAGCCTCCGGCACACGTAAAATAATAATAAGAAAAAACTAATACCGCAATAGCTTAAACTTTGTTAACATGTTGATTATGTTATAAAGAAGTGAAAAAACGCATCTAGGCGAAATTAGAGTGCGGGATTGTGTCCCAGCTTTTCATGTACAGATGTGAAAAATATACGCTGGGTAAACTTATATCGCAAAAGCTGAATTTTGCTAAACTAATAGTTAAGTTAATAACTTAAACGAAAAAAAACATTCAGCTTTATATTTAGTAGGAGAAAAGTGCAAAGCTGATACAGGGAAAGATGCTGTGCATCGGTATGGGGTCGGGCGCGTCGTATCTTTAACTGCATCAGCTGGACACTTTTCCCTCACTAAATATAAATTCTACTTTAATTAGAAATTATACATATAAAGGGAAATATTTTCAACTATGGTAAACCTAACATCATTTTAGAAGTGACAGCTAAAAAGAAATTATTAACATTTTTTGATGATAAATTTAGCTAAAAAAAAGTTTGAAAAATGTATTTTGTGAGGTTTATAAGGTATAAATGGCACTTTGAACTTATTCCCAAAATTTCTTTGAAATTCGTATCTCATTGAAAGAGGGTCTAGTACTAAGCTCGGTGCTGCCACCTATAATTATTTTTGCATCATGAACCTCATCCGAGATCCTTTTATAAGGTGTATTAAGCTAGCACCTCCACAATCTAATTTTGGGATTTTTTATAACTCAGAATTTTGGGCTTTTTTGGACAACAATTAAAAGTTTTGGGCTCCTTTACTTTTTTTTTTAAATTAATTTTCTTGTGGAGGTACTAGCTTACATTAACCCATTACCTCCTCTTCTTAAAATCACTGAATAACAAAAATTCAATTTCACTAGAATTTGGGGCTTTTTTGGGCTCTTGAAATCGAAAAAAAAATTCCCCAAAATAATCTCTAACTTCCAAAATCAACTGCCTTCATAAAATTGAAATTTTTTAGTCATTTAATCATGGCATATTTTTGGGATTTTTTGGGATACCAGAAAATGCCCACTTCGATCTTTGGGCTCCAGCCGTTAACGTCAACAATCAACCCCTTTCTACTACGAAGATACGACTTTTTAAAAAAATAACCTTTTTGAGAATTTTTTACTGGCAACAGGGTCTGATTTTTGGGTTTCTCAAAAATACTTACTGCGATTTTTGAGTTCCAACCCTTAACGTCAAAAATCAACCCGTTTCTACCACGTATATATGAATTTGTCAAAAAATACATTTTTTGAGAATTTTCCATTGTCAATAGAGTCTCATTTTTGCATTCACCCTATATTTTATGCTTCTGGTTAAAATAATTCCTTTTAAAATATAGAAAAAACCAAAGCCACATGGCATATCAGATATAAACTAAATATTTTTCCCTGATAATTTATTATTACCAAATATGACTAAATAATATTTCTTTAATTTAAAAACATATATATTAAGTAAATAATCTCCTGAAAGAAAACCATACGCGCTGCGTCACTTTTTAAATAAATATAAGTGTTTATTTATTTAAAATTTTTTATGTTAACCTTATAACTTTATAACTTTCTATATTAAAAAGGTCAATCAGCTTTTTAACTGAAAATGTTTTACAAACACTTTCTTGAACCCTTCCTATATTCAAAATTCAAAAAATACATTATTTTTCAGTCATATCTACGTGGTTGATGTTCGAAATTAAGGGATGTAGCTCAAAAATCGGAGGGGGTATTTTCGAGGAGCCAAAAATCAGAGACTCTATTGACACTTTGAATTTTCAGAAAAGTTATTTTTTGACAAAGTCATATCTACGTGGTAGAGATGGTATGACTCTTAACTTTAAGGGTTGGAGCTTAAAAATCGTAGTAGAAATTTTCGAGATCAAAAATCAGAGACTCTATTGACAGTGTAAAACTCTCTAAAAGGTTACTTTTTGAGAAAGTCGTATTAGCGTATTAACACTATAGAATCCTCAAAAAAGTTATTTTTGACAAAGTCGTATCTACGTGGTACAGAAAGGTTAATTTTAACGTTAAGGGTTAGAGCCCAAAAATCGGAGTGGATATTTTCGAGGAGCTCAAAAATCAGAGACTATTGATAGTTTAAAATTGTCAAAAAGATTATATTTTGACGATTTCATATCTGCGTGTTACAAAGGGGTTCATTTCTTACCTTAAGGTTTGGAGCCCAAAAATTGGAGTGGTTATTTTCTGGGAGCCTAAAAATATGCCATGATTAAATTACTGAAAAATTTTTATTTTTGAAGGCGGTTGAATTTGGAAGTTAAGGTTTGTTTTGGGGAAATTTTTTTCGGATGTCAGGAGCCCAAAAAAATACTAAAATTCTGGTGCAATTGAATTTGTATTATTTAGTGATTTTAAGAAGTAGAGGCACTTGGTTAATGTGAGCTAGCACCTCTACACAAAATTGATTTTTTGTAAAAATTAAAGCAGCCCAAAAACTTTAATTGGTGCCCAAAATAGTCAAAAATTATGAGGTCTGGAAAATCCCAAAATTCGAGTGTAGAGGTACTACCCAGGAAAAAAGAATCCATTGAAAATACGACTCTGTGAATTGCGTATCTTTCATTTGCGGATTCAGAAACTTAAAACTGAATCGGCTTGCGACTGTGTGAATCGGTCATTTTCTCAAGCAGCTTCGAATCTGTCATGTACTGCAATGACCATTTTACAAGCAAGGTCATATTGAATCGGTTTTCTTCTTTTTGAATGAGACCGACTTTTTTGAGGTTAAGCTGCCATATTTCACATGACTTTTTAAATTTATAAATTATCGTAAGATTAAAAGAAATCATGCACAGGTTTGCAAGATTCCTTTTGTTATTTCAGTTCTAGATGTTGTAAAGGCTTTTGCGATATATAAGTGGGTCAAAAAATTATAACGACTAAAAGTCTTTAAAAACCCAAACGGCGGCAATCTGGAATTCCAGTGACAGATACGAAATTCAGAAGCCTTCAAAACCCATTCAAAAGAAGTGAATGGAATTTTATTTCCGGGGTAGCTTAATGATCCTCCTTTAATACTAAATACAATACACCGATAGCTGTGCGGTCTACCTCTAAAAATTTCGGTATGGGCATACCGAAATAAAAATTCTAGAGACGAGATATGTGGCGGTCGTTTGGGCTGTTTAAATTTATATGTTATATATAAATATTTAAATGCGTAAATATTAAAAAAAAAAACCTTTAAATAGAAGAAATTGCGAGATAGTATAATAACTAGATGAACGCGCTGGGTTCATTGAGAAAAGTCTAAATATCTGACAGCACAAGAGCTGAAATTTAGTAATACAATAATTAACTGAATAAGTTAAACGAAAAAATATGCAGCCTTATATTTAGTGGAGGAAAAGTGTCTATCTGATGCAGCGAAAGATACAACGCACCCGTGCGCATACCGATGCACAGCATGTGTGTGGGAGTCTGTCTCAGCTACACCCTCAGAAGTGCGCCAGCTGGCGCTCCATTCACTTACTAGTGATACCAAATCAAGCTTAACAAAAATTTTCAGCTTTTTTAAAATGACTAACTCTAAAGAATCACTGGCTCCCGGACTATAAGTGAGTAGGAATGGCTCGCTTCCACGAAGAAGGGGCGAATCTTGCGAAAGTGAGGGGGCGTGGGTTAGCGTTCGCAGATGATGAGGTCGTTATGGTTTTTAAAGGATAGGGGGAGAAAATAATGTGCAACATTGTCATAAATGATGAAAGAATAGAACAAGTTAATGAGTACCCGAATCTGAAGAGACATGAGAAACCATAGGAACACAAGAGCTTGCATGAGAAACTGTTTGGAAATGAAGGAAGCTAAGGAGGTATGTCAGGACAGAAAAGTATTGTGACAAATAGTTTATTAGAAATGTATAATGAAGAGTGTCATTGGAGTAAATGACGTCTAAAACAAAAGACCATAGAAACTAATGGGCGCGCGTGGAAAGCTTTACACGGTGAATTCGTGAAGATCTTCACCTGGGGTGATCAAAAGAGAAACTGATCAGAGACCTGGGTTGGTAAAGTAATGCGGAACGAACGTGTTATTTAAATAAACAATAGGGGAATGCTGGATCAATCGAAAAATCTATACCTCCAATACCCCACTAATCCCTTGGTCACCGAGTGAATCACGCTTACAACGAAAGGGATATGACTTAATGGCATAATAATAGTAGTAAGAGCCTTCTAATGGGGTAATAGGGGTTCGTATTAAGTAGTTGATGGTGATGCAGTAATTTATAATTGTCAGTAGCATAAATTGATGTATAATCAGCCACAGTGACACAGTGACACAGTCGTTAGTCAGGCATTTGTCTTCTTGTTGGTAGGGTTTTTAACGGTGGTTGAGTTCTAGTAGTTTAGAATGAAATATAGTTATTTATCAAGTTTATTAGTATCAATTGATGCATAATCAGGCATTATGTAGTTCAAAGGTAATCAGTCATATAGGAGTATAGGTGAATCTAAAGCAGACAGGGAGTCCGTAGTAAGAGCCGCCTTATAATCAGGTAGTTTTGTTGGCTGAGGTTTTAATAGGAGTTGGGATCCAATAGATTAGGATAAAGTAGTCATTTATTATGGTTATTAGCATAGTTTATGTATAGTCAGTCATGAAAATAAGTAGTAAACTGTCGTTTAGGCAGGTACTTGACTTTTTGTCGGGGGTGATTACACAGTAAAAACAAAGTGTGAATCTAACGCTTATATCAGGGCACCATATACCTGCAACAAAAATTAGTCTTGTTAGTGTGAATGGTACCACTTCACAAGATATCGTTTCCCTCGGACTTGGGGTACGAAACATCACCTACTGTCAATTATTTATAGAATTTTGCGGCAAAAATAATCGACGAGTTTCGTATCCCAACTACGAGCGAGATAGAACACCATATTTAAATAACCTGCAACAAAATTGATCCCAGAGTTTTTACTGTCTACAATTTAGGTTGTGATCCACTAATTTAGGATGACATATATGCATATATATATGACATATAATAGCATAATTCGATTTATAGTTTATTATGGGTACCATTAGTAGAACTATCGTTTAGTCAAACATTTGTCTTTTTCCCCCAGGTATTTTAAGAGGGGTTGGCATCCAGTAGTTTAAGATAACGTGTATAGCAATGAATAGCCAGCTATGATAATCAGCGATGTATATTCATTTATTACGGACAACTATAGGTCAATCTATGGCCTGGCAGTTGGGGGATCAGTAGTGAGAGAACATTTTTAGTCAGAAATTAGGATTTTTGTTGCCTGGGTTTTTAAGGGAGATTGGAATTTAACAGCTTAAGACGCCGTAGTCATTGACGATGGTCATCAGTAGTATAATCGTCGTTTTGTCAGACATTTGGCTTTTAGTTGTCAAGGGTTGGGATTTACTAGTGCAGGATGACGAATATAGTCATTTATGATGACCAGTAGTATAAGCATATGCATAGTCAGTCATGGCGTTCAGTATATTGTAGATCGGATTATATATTCAGTCGTAGTGTAGTATAGGTTAATCTATGTGAGTACCAAAATGGGGAGGGGGTTCTGGCAATATATGATACAGTGTATGAATTTATGAGTAGCAGGTCAGAGTATATTCACTAAAATTGCTACAAGTTGTATAGGTCCATGTTTAGACAGGCAATATTTTAATAAAGCGGTGGTGGGATCTCTTTATAATATAAGGTGAAAATATACGGTAAAGTAAGAACTACGAACCTTGAAGAAAGCAATGTAAATGAGAGAAGAATAAAAGTTCACGAATTCAAACATGAAGATTTTAAAAGTGAAACTATCTTCATACTCGGTCTGCGTTCGTGGATTTTCCAAATTTGTCATCCACCTCGCCATTCGTGTATAAACTCTTGTAAGAATCATGATGACTATCAAGTTGAGAAGAGCAGCAGTGGTGGCAGTAAAAATCTTCGTGTGTCTCTTGAGGAAAAAACCACCCCCTCGATAAAATACTGGCACGAGGGAAATTCGATAGATTATCGTGCCCACTACTGCAGCGAGAACCACGCATACCTTTATCGAATTAAATAATCTCGTCAAAGATTTTTATGTTTTTTTAAAAAATTGTTTATTTATTTTTTTACCATAAAGAAGACGATTGAAGTTGTGACGGCGTACCTCCAGGCTCTCGACAACGCTGGCATGTAAGGTTCTCGTTCTCTAGTTACAGGATTTATTCTGTATGTTTTTACTGAGGCTTCGAATTCGGGTCTGGGTTCCTCGTCTCCATCAGAATTTTGTAAATCCCATTCCCATGCCAAAACGGCTTGACGACGATTCCACATTTCCAAAAATGTGGTTGCTATAAAAATATAGTTTAAAATAATTGTTCTTTTTATATTATTTTTATTTATTGATAAATTAACCAAATAATGTAAAATAATGTAAGCGATTAAAGTCATGTGGATTATTTTTTTGCTATGTAATTTTATTAATTACTCACCCCAAAAGGACATAAAAATGGCAAAGAAGACAGTCGCAGGATTATCGAATAAATATGTCAGTCTAGAGAAAAGGCACGAGTCTCCCAACTTCTGATACGTGCAAGCCTTATCACAAAGAGGACACAAGGTAATATTTCCTAGAAGAAAAAATTGTATTAATTTTTAAAATGCAATTTAAGTCATCTTTCTATACCTTAAAAATTAATTTTCCCCTTAAATTAAATTTTTTCACCAGCAAAGTATTTAAATTATTAAATAAACCTTTTAAATAATGTTGAATCAAATTCGTGAAGACTATAAAACATTCAGTTTGTTGACGATTTAAGAAAATTGATTACTAATTTATCTTTAGCTCACCTGCTTTTTTTGGATCACAGATTTCTTTGCTGGGTTCATTATCTGCACTATTCATGCTCGCAATACCATAGAAAAAACATAAAAGACCGACTACAGCTGGAGGGTATAAAGCTTTCGTATAAAAGCCTAGCCACGCGTAATAAAGTGCTACCTTTTCTCCAAAATATCGTCTAATAAGCCACAGTGGTTGCTTTTTGTACCTGAAATAAATTAAAGTATTAAAAAATTGTTGCACTACAGTACGGCAAGAACAAATCGGCCTTTTGCGGTCAAATTAATATATAAAGGATAACATTCTTAATCGATTTTCGTGCTTTTAGATCGATTTTGCATTAAATTTAGACAACATTTTAGGATTTCTTTCAAAGACAAAATTTGTATTTGGTATAAAACTTTTTACCATCTTTGATTCGCTTACCTCATATAAAAAAATTAATTTTTTGACACATATTGTATGCATATAAAATATTGGCATTGCTTACCATTGAGAAGGTCTCGCCCAGATAAGGTAGAGTAAATACCTATCTAAAATTTCTCCGTTTGCCGAAGGTTGATTGTACGGTCCTTCGTGAAGTGAAAAACAGTCAAGATAAGTTCCATCTGCTATAAGTCTTCTAATTCCAGCTTTTTCATTTAAATTATTATATTTAGCACGATGTAAAATCTGCATTACTATTAGCGATCTTTGGGCTGGTGTGTAAGCGGTATCCCTATCTTTTACCACGAACCTGACAAAAGTAATTTATGAAATTTCCATTTTTGTTGTAGATTTTAAATTTTCATACACATTTCCACCATTTTTGTAGAATTTATTTACCTCTCCTCGTCTCCAGAATCAGTACTAGAATAAAAACTTGGCTCTTCTGGATATTTACTTGTGTCCCACATGTGAATTTTTCGAATCAGATCTAACCATTTGGTCCATTTTTCCCAAGGTTTTGCTCTGCGTTTTGTTTTCTCGTCTCCCTTTAATTAACCAGGGGTTTTTAATCATAAGGTAGCAGTCGACGTTTAAAAATAAGAATTTTTAAATAATTAATTAATACAATAATATGATATACACTTGCAGTTTTTGGAAAAAGTAGCATTGACAAAAATCAAGGATAACACTCGAATCTCATAAAAAAGTACTCTTCATTTTTTGTCTTTTATTAGATTTGGAACATTATACACAATGAATTTAAGGGTATTCAAAAATTGAAATTCTAACATTTAAATTTGTAGATATGCAGCTTGTTTACCCACGCTCGAAAAAAATGTTTAGAAAATTTCTGGTCAATTCTTATCAATTATTTTACAAAATATAATTCGTATTCAATTTGCCCCTGTTTTCGAAACTTTCTAGTGACAAAAATGCACTAGAACAAAATCGCTAAGACCCAGGAATAAAAATGAGAAACACAGCAAATTATTCACAAATTTTCGAGTTTGGTATTTAAAAAAATTATGTTTATAATTTGTGGTTTAAAATTTTTCTTTTTAGGTTTTTCCTCGTTAGAAATACACTATAAAAAATGGCCAGCCTCAGGAATCGAAATTGGAAAACAGCGATTTTTTTCATTCTGATTTTTGTGACTATCAAATGGAATTATCTTTTAAACTTGTAGTTTATCCTATCAAACTTCTTTAGCAAATTAAAAAAAAAACAAGAGCGAAATTTTATATACATTTTTCTTTTCGACCCACTCTAATAACTAATTTCAAATTGAAAGTATTCTAGATCGAATGATTTTAAGTTCACAACCTTAAAAATTAAAAAATACGTATTTCTAAATAAAAATGTATAACTTGTATAATTTATCATTCAAAGTGCTTGGAAATAAACAATTTTTAATTGAAACGGTCAAAATTCTATGTTTCCAAATTTTAAGGACTCAAAAGCTTACAATAATATTAAGATGGAAGCCTGAATTATTAAACAATTTTAAATTGTAAACTTTTAATATATAATAATATCAAATAGAGATGAACCAGATATTAAAAAAATTATTAAAGTTTAAAACTGAAAAATATCAAATTATATATGTGCGTGAAACAATTTCCATTGTACAATATTAACAATATACAATATATTATTTTATTTCCGATAAAAAATTTTTTATTTTGAAATTGTAGATTTTCAAAATGAGAATCATAGAAGAATCATAGAAATTTAATTTTTTGTTTGTATTCATAATTTTTATAATAAATAATAGATAATATGGTTCTCTGTAGTCTGCTTAAAACTACAAAATTAAAATAATGAAAAAAGCTGTTTTGCTGAATCATTAAATATCTTTGATAGTTTATAATTAACATGTAGTAAATCCTAAAAATAAATCATTACAGAAAATACTATCAATATTCGATGCGACCTGTGTCGAATCAAACAGTTGAATGTGTCATCCAAACAATGTCCGCTACATAAAGGCTATAATGTTAGTGTATAGCACAATAGGTATACAAGACATAGAATTCATTAACCTTTCTTTAACTATAGATTTTTCCTCTGTTAACAAGTTAGTAAATAAGTAAATTTTTAGATCAAAGAGTTCTGTATTGATGTAAAATAAAAAGGAAATATTGCTCAGAAAATGGTTATATTGTCAAATTAAAATTTTAATATAAAAACTATAACACAGTAAATCCCAGGGATATTATTGATCTGAAGTTGGATAAAAGCGTTGCAATCAATTGACAACTACAATTATCCGACGACGGATATTTTTTATTCGCCTTGTGCTAAAAATTATTTGCCATCGGATAATTATTATTTTTATTTTTTTTGAAGCTTATTTATGCAATCTTAGATAAATTGTATCTCCGGGATTTAGTCTGAACTTACCCAAGCTTTTACAGAAATTGTGATGAACCTTTTAGTAGGTAATTTGAGGTTCATAAGCTCTGCATATTGAGTTTTGACTTTCCATGGAATGTGCAACTTTAAAAAGGACGTTTTTCCATCAAAGGCTGTTTCCTTGGGTTCAAGTTCGCACTGCAAACCTTCTTTTAATAAATTTTGTTCGAAAGTTCGTCTCTGTTCTATTTTACGTGCTTCTATTTCAGTCGTAACACCCGCACTTTCTTCTTGGTAAACCAAAACCATGTCAATTCTTCTGCGACCATCCCTAAAAATTTAATGATCAAAAAAGGTTAATATAATTTAATAAGTTTATTATTTTTTTAATTTTATAAATCATGTTTCTTATTTACTCTTTTTTTAAATTAGCAGGGACCGTCCATTAATTACGCATGGCTTTTTGAAGAGGGAGGGGCCCGGATAATCCTACGAATCCTTACTTTATTATTCATTTCAAACATGCTAATTAAAACCTGTTTTGGCCTTTGAAATATTTTTATTATATACGTCCAATAAGTGTAGAGTCAAGAAGTTCAATAGTCTTTTAATCTTTTATGATTTTGTAAATCCATTAAAAAATTGTAATCATTCAAAAATTCCTTGAACTCATACATGATTTTGTAAAATGTGGAAATCCATTTAACTCTCTAAAAAAGTTTAAAAGTCTTGAAATTTAGTGAAACATTTCGAAAAATTACGAGATCTTTCAAATTCGTGGGAATCTTTCTGACTCTCTTGAAATTACTTTAAAAAAATTTAAAGACCAATTAGATTACTTAAAAGTCCTTAAATACCCCTTTATAATCCATTTCAAACATGCGGAAATACTTTGAAATTTCGTTTCATTTGTTGAAATCCTAGGATATCTTCTAAAATCCGTGGATATATTTTTGAAGCTTTTAAAATCTCTTAGAATCCTTTGTATATCTCGGAAATCGCTCTTAATTTTTAAAACCTCTCAAAATCCCTAAACTTACGTTGAAATCCTTGGTATCTCTTGAAACATCGTAAAATCTTTTAAAATCTTTTCAAATCACATGAAACCTGTGAACCCTCTAAAACCCTAAAACTTTTTTAATGCTCTGGAATCTTTGGAAATCCCTTGAATTTCAAATCTTTTTAATCTCTTTTACAGTGAAGATAATTGATATGCTGTTAATATATTCAGTAAAAAATATAAATAAAAAATATAAAATCCTTAGTAAACTCTTACCTAAAGAATAGCGTTTCACTATCATTCGCAGATCCAACAGAATCGGCAGAATTTCTTTTGCTACTATTTTTCCCAAGTTCAACTTCCATTGAATCCGGATATGGTGTTTGTGGTAACATTGGTGTACTGTCGTTTGCGACTGGAGTGAGTGTAGGCCCTACCAACAAAATCTAATGATATAAATAAATATAATGTAAGCCTTACGATTATTGGAATATAACATATGAAGGTTTTTTATCGATTTCCAAAGTCAGGATTCGTCCATTTTTTATACCTGATCGATTTTATATAAATAATAGCGTAATCGATGCAATAATTGTGAATTAATTCAAGAATGATCTTTTTATCTAAAATGATCATTATTTCTCAAAAGAAGGTCAAACGGCCAATTTAGGTGAAATTATAAGTTGCTCTAAGGTTTCCAGTAGATATATTGTTCGATTTGTGATTTTAAAACACACTTTATATGTTCAAGATTAAATTTTTAATATCACATAAAATTGTTAAGTCTGTTTTACTAAAAAACGCAAAAATATACAACATTTTCGTCTTCAGGTTCGTATTCTACGAAAAAAAAATACTGAAATGACCCATAATTTTATGATAAACAAAATCTTGTTACCTATAGCGATACCATTTTTTAAAAATTTTTCCTCTAAGTTAAAAATTTTAATAAAATTCTTGTTTATTCGATTTTTATGGTATTTTTTATGTATGCTTAAATGCTAATTCTGAAACTTACGATCATTTTCCGAAGCATAATTATTTTCGGAGATATTCAAGATTAAGTGTTCAATATCATCCAAGAAAAGTGAAAAAATCATATTGCGCCCGTGCAAAAACGTAAAAAATATATAGTCATTTTCGAAAGCATAGGGTCATAGTACATACAGCAGGTAAGAAAAGCTCAATAAGCAAAATCTTGCCTTTTGTCAATGTACATTGCATATATATGCCTATAGAACTCGTACTTTTATAATGATCTATATGGAATTACCATCACCCGTGCAGACATTTCCCCATCTTTCCCTATTTGAAGCTGGGATCCGATGGGGTCTCTATCATAATGTCTAGTCCAAAAAAAACTGGTTGGAGCCTCTACCAAAATATCTAGTCTAGAAAAAACTGATAGGTGCCGTGGAGAATTTCGTGTCGCGTATAGGTATGGCACATCTATCTGTATACTGTTTTTTTGAAAGAAACAAATTCCATCCCTATGAGAAACTTTAAATGTACAGAAAAATTTCAAACAATAAAAATTGTTTATTTAAAAATTATTGTATTGACATTCCTGTTAACAATTCGGATATTTTACATATGAATAACTTCGTATAATAATAAATATATAATTAGAAAAAGATAGTTTAAATTTTTTTGAGCTGTTGCTTATGAATATGGCTTTTTGATCGACTATTAACTTGAAAGTTTAGCGTAATGGTTAAGACTACCGACTGCTAGGCGATAAATTTATGTATAGATGTAGGTGTTCGATATTCCTTAGTGTTAGAAATTTTATTTGTAATTTCATGTTTAAAAATGTAATATATGTATTCACTCTAAATAGAACCATTAATATTTATAGTCAAAATACTCGCAATCAATTAATGTTTATTTTTTAAATACCTTTTTTGTCATATAAATTAAATATTCAACTCAATTAAATATTCATCAGGGAATAGAAAGGGTCTAGACGGGGCCCTACTAATCGCCGAGCGATTAAAGGGCAGTCTCGTTAGGGCGTCCTCAAATTTCCTAGGAGGAACCTGCCTAAAACAGCGTTACAGAACTACTCAGGCCCGGTCCATTTTTCCCGGCGAGCGCCCGATTAGAAATAGGGAAATATATCCAGTGATCTACTAAACCCCGATCGAAATTTCTACATGCGCAGTTGCCGAGGTGTTTTCGATAAGCTTCTATTGATCTATTTACTGCATTTTTGGAAATGACTGATAAATCCTCATAGAATTCTGGGTCTATGTTGCTCCATATGGAATTACCAGCAGTCATTATAGTATTTTTTATATGTTTCTGTTGGTACCTTTATTTATTTTTAGGGAATCCCTCATTGATCCTCATAGACTTCCGGGTCTATATGACTCCATATGGAATTACGAACAGTCACTGCCGTGGTTTTTATATGCCTTTGTTAGCATCTTTATTTTGGGGAATGCAATTAACAATTGAACAATGATTAATTTATAGCAAAATCGAGTAAATTTAGGAAATACTTACAAGTAAAACTTCTGAAGTGTCAAAAGCACTTTTCCAGTTAGGGGCATTTTTCGACAGGGGTTGAAATTTTTTTAAAACATGATCTTATACTAAAGAAATACAATGTAACCGCAGGTTTGTCGATACTATAAATACTTTGTTTCATCACACTGAGAAACTTTAATTTAGAAAAATTACTAAAATGGGTAGTAAATGGAGGCAAAATGCTAAAATTTCGGGATT
>JAAAKG020132033.1:0-14649 GCA_010014905.2 Druon quercuslanigerum | reverse complement strand
AAAGAATAATCGTATTTTCTGATTTAAATGTAATTTTTCTTCATTGTTTGGTGCAGTACATTTTTCTAAAAACATTATGTAATTATTCAAATAATTATTTATTGCCTATTCTCAAAATTTCTAAAAATGGAGCCAGAGATCTTAACTTTCTTTTTAAAGTAGTATCCTATTCTACGTTTTATTGAATAATTACATAATTTGGGTATATTTATTTTAATGTTTAATACATTTCTAATTCTTTAAATAAAATTTATTTGCTCTAGAAATTTTTTTCGATAGCTAAAAAAATGAAATTATATATATAATACACATAATTATGTTTCTCCTGTCTACTGAAGTATTATTCTCCATGTAAAGACCCATGGAAAGAGTATTACCCAAGGGGGGGGGGGGGGAAGAAGTTCTTGAAAAATGTATCACTTATGTTGTGAATGCTTTTTTTCGTTATCGCAAAATAACTGCTTGAGCCAATCAAAATTGTTTAAACAAATAGAAATTTCTTAAACATTAGAGGAAATGTGTCGAAATTACGTAGAATAGGGTTCTAATAATATGTCATAATGTTTTGGGACTAATTTACTACTCCATACAATGAAAAACAATTACATTTCAATCAGTAAATACAAATATATTTTTTGGAAATAAATAATGTTTTAAATAACTTGTATTTGTTTTAACGATAGAAAATTGTTTTAAAAGTCATAGTAAATAGTTAAATTGCCTATTAGTTATTATTGGTATGAAAAAGACGAAGGAAATTGCTAAACAGTAGCCATAATACGTATAAATGTAGTATTTGATTTTTGGGTCATATTTGTGTAGCTTCGGGGAGGGTGGTGGTGGATTGGGCATTAAAGTTATTAGGATGATTTTGTTTTGCAGGCACTGCTTTTAAATCACAAAAAAACAAGGAACTTTTATTATTATCATTATTACAACAATAAGCCGTTTCCCTTTCGGGGTAGGCGTGCGTCACTCGGTGGGGAAGTGATTAGTGTGAGGAACGGGTTATAGAATTTTTAGGTAGATCTAGAATACTCTAGCAATCACCCCAAGTAAAGATCCTCACAAAGGCGTCATGTGAGGTTTCCTACTTAAGTCCATTAGTATCCAAGGTTTTTTATTACAGGCGTCATTCACTCTACTGAGCTTTTTCTAGGTCAACAAATGCACAGAAGACTTTTTTTCCCCTTCTTAAACTTTTTTCTGTGTACACGCCCTTCCTGGCATAAACCCACTTTGGATTTTTTTTTTAGTATATTTTACTTAGTATACTTAATAAACTGATCCCGCTGTCATTATTTCAGTCGCTTTTGTCTCCCTTTCGTTGTATATTGGTACTATTATCGCTTTTCCCCAATCATCTGGGACTTCTCCTATTTCGATGCATAAATTTATCAATTTGCACAGTCTGTGTGGTATGTACTTGCTATCGAGTTTAAGCACTGTAGCGTTAATAATGTCTACTCCGGAAGCCTAACCGTTTTTCAAGTTCTGAACTATATTCCTGACCCCAGTGACACGGACTTTCTCAATCGAGTTTTCTTACGCATTGTGCTCTACATCGCAGTTGTGATTTCCTATAGCTTTTTCTCCTGTTTTTTCCCTAAAATGGTCTCAGAAAGCATCTATATTCCCGCCTGCCTCATATTGCATTTCCCCTTTACTATTTCCCATGTTGCCAGTTCTGTGCTTTAATATCCCTTCATTGCTTTATAAAGTAGTTTCTTGTTTTCTTCAAAGTTGTTTTGTATTTTCTTCTCTTCTTCTGCTCTAGTTTAAGCTTTACTTTCTTTAATTAATCGCTTCAGTATCCTCTTTTTGTGTTTGTAATGATCATAATTTCATTCACAACTCCTCATGACCCTTCTATCTTTGACTAGCTATCTTGGTCGTTCATCCGCAAGAACAAAGTTAATTCTACTGTGAATATTTCCTTTAGACCAGGTGTACATGTGGATCATTTTATGCTTAAATCAAGTATTTGTAATAGACAGACCCCTTTCTAAGCATAAGCCAACTAATTTATCTCCGTTATATTTTGTTCTTGGATCCCCAAAGTTACCCAGTTCTTTTTGTGTATCCGGATTTTGGATGCCTACACGTCTATTCATATCTCCTAGCAGAATAATTCTTTCACCGCCATTGCAAATATTCATGGTGTCATTTTAAGTGTCCCAGAAGGCGTCTATTACTTCTCTGGGATCAGTATTAACTGGCGCGTAACAGGCAATGATAAATAATCTTCAGATTCTTACTTTTATTCTAGATGCTGCATCGCTCTTTTATCAAAAGTCAGGCCTACTCCTTGTCTACAATGTGTTTTACTATCTAATAGGTAATTTTGAGGATCCAAGAACAAACTATAATAGAGATAAATTAGTTAGCTTATGCTTAGAAAGGGGTCTGTTTATCACAAGTGCATGGTTCAAACATAAAATGATCACATGTACACCTGGTTCAAAGGATATAGCCACAGTATTCGGGGATGGAGAAAAAAGAGAACCAAGAAAACAAAACAAACGCGAATCAAAATTGAGAACCTCCAGAAACCGCATGTGCGAATAGATTTCGAAAAGAAGATAATCGTAAAGTAAATAAAAATTTGTAATGCACTTGCCATGACCATGCTACACAAGAAGGGAGATTCAAGTGACCCTGACAACTACAGGTCGATAACTCTAGTGAATTGAATCGCCAAAGCAAATTTATTCAGAAAGGTCATGCAATAATTTGGATAGAAGAAAACGATTCAATTCCGGAGTTTTAATCGGGCTTTAGGAGACTAAGGGTTACTTGGATAACCTATATACGCTGCATTCCATCATTAAAATTTATATTAGGCACCCGAAAAGGTCCGTGTACGCAGCGTTTGTCGACTTCAAATCTGCTTTTCTTTCCGTACCAAACGACTTATTGTTGAATAAATTACACGGAAAGAGCATTAGTACTAAGTCCATAATAGCAATAAAACACTTATACGAAAACGCAAGCGCTAGTATTAGGACGAAGGAAGGCTCGACTTTATAATGGTTTCCCGGGGGGTATTGCAAGGCGATGTATCTAACCCTCATTCCGTCTCCATATTTGTTAGTGATTTAGAAGATTTCTTCCGAAGCCAAGGGTGCCAAGGGTACCAAGGATGACTTAGTGCAGCTCTCAGACACGTCGGTAGAATAAGCCAGAAAATTGGAAGCGTTACGTTTATATTTCATTCAGAACAGATTAAAAGTAAACACGGAGAAAACGAAAATTGTAAATAATATTCCGAAGAGGTGCAAACGCTTCCGTCGATAAATTTTCTTCTTTCAAATTTGTAAAGACAAAAATCAACGTAATTAAAGAACACCCGTACCTAGGGGTACCGCATAGAAATTCTGGTTCGTACCCTAGCGCGGTGGGCGGTAGGAGCGACCTTGGGAATAATTAACAATCCTAATGCGAATTCATGGTCATCATACGCTATTATACGTGGTCCAAATCTGGGAAAAAATGACTTGGGTGATATCAACCAGGTTCAGCTATTATTTTTTAGACAGTTCTTGCATCTGCCCTCTACTACGTTCAACTTCGCGGTACGGCATGAAACGGCAGAGCTGCCGTTGTCCTGTCCAACACTTTTCAGAACGCGGTCTTCGACTGAGAGAATTGGTAAAATGGAAAAGACGCGGTTTCCAAGGCAGTGTTTGCTAAGGCTCATGGGGTTAACGTGCACACGGGTTGGAGGGAATATGCATAACTGGTTTGGAGGACTAAGGCACTTAGATTCCAGGATGAAATCGAAGAGTTTAGTTATCTGTCCTCACCTTAAGGTTAGACTTGGGATGCAGCCTTATCTGCTAAAGAGAAGTATATTAGGTTAAGAGGAATTTTCGCACAGTTAAGGCTTTTTAACATTCATTACAAGAAAATAAGGCTGGGTCACAAGAGATTCGACCTTCCGTTGGGGTCATAATTTTTTGTGTGGTTGCCAGAAGTTTACAAGTGCTAGGTGTAAATACCCAGAAGTTTTGTGAGAGAGAATAATGTCAACGAAATCGTTATGCGAATGCAAGAAATTTATAAGAATGTCCGAAGAAATGGTGCAAATTAGACAACGTGGATGAAGGGTATAAGGGGAAGAGCGTGCAACAGAAAGACTAGTATATGAGGGTAGTTAATCTTAAGTTGTAGTGGCAGTTTTATAGTTTGTATCGATATATAATAGACTGATTAGTCTCAATAAACGATTAATAAATACTCAAAAGTATTTTTGATAAAATTAAATTTTTTTATCTGAAAATGTAGCTATTCCAAATTTGGTTACATACTTCTTTATTGGTTTTAATATTCATTTTTTATGTAAAAAATTCAATAATTTTGTGGCCATTTTTTTTGTTTTTTTGCTTGAAAATTGACGTTCAAAACATCTTAAATTATTTTTCGAAACGTAATTTACAAAACATGTAATTACTCTTTCTAAATTCCTCATTCTAATATTAAAATCAGTGAACATTTCACTCTCTAAATCTGAATTATTCACAAATAAAAAGTATATTCTTTTGGACTATTAATCTGTGATGAAATTAATAAATCAATAATATGATTTATTTTTATATTTAAATAAGAGAAAAAAAATGTTAAGAAATTATTCATTCAATATTCCTGATCGAAAAGATAGAAAATCATAAGGATTGCGTATTGCGAATTCAATTGCTTTTTGAAGGTCAACTTTTGTTTTTTTTAAAATAGAAACCCCCTTTTTCACAGCTGCAATCGATAGAGCGGAAAATTCTACGTTCAGGTACGTACCTAAATCATAAGTCAAGTGTAACGTTCAAGGCCAGTTAGAGGTTATTTGAAATTAACAAAGTTTTCCAAGGAGTGAGTGCAATTCCTGAAGTAAATTTCAATGAGAAATTCATTAGTGAGCTCTGTATTGATCTTGGTTACAGCGGTTTGAATATTGTAAAATCACAAAGAAATTTTTCATTAAATGTTCCAGGTGTTCTGGTGAGGGTTCTGTTCCTCTCCAAAGAGTTATACAGTTCTATACCGTTTTTCGATACCTACGTCAATACCTAAGGCGATACCATAAGTCCTATACCGTTTTTCCATACGAAAATTATGAATCGAAACTAAATTTACGTATCTGTATTAATCAGGCGTGGTTGGTGACATCGAGTTTGATCTTATGATCAAGTTCGTTTGCTTTTAATTGCACTTTTCGTAATGAAGAAGGGTTGAATCCTGTCTCAAAATTAACAATTGAAAGAACTGTAAGGCGCTTTATGATTCATGGATTTATCAAAGACCTTCAGAGAACTGGTCGGTCAAAATCTGCAGGATCTGAGTAGATGCAGATATACATAGCCCAAGCATTTGTTAAAAACCCACACCTTAGTTTAGGTCGAACTAGTGATGAGCGTGACGTTGCACCTGAGATAGTGCGAAATATTATAAAAAGCAATTATTTCCATCTTCACAAAAATCATCTGGTACAAGAGCTCAATAATGACGATCCTCATCTTCGGGTTGAGTGAAGTTGAGGTGAAGTTAACAGGCAAAATTGTAGATGTTGGTCTGACACAAATCCTGATTGGATGTTAGAGAGTCACACACAATATCCACAGAAGATTAATGTTTGGGCTGGTGTTTTGAATGATACATTGATAGGCCCTTTCTTCATCGATTGTAATCTAAATGCCCGTGCATATAAAGAGCTTTTCAGAAACCAAATTGTACTAAGAATCAGGGAGATTACTGGCGATAATTTTTAAAATATTTGGTTACAGCAGGACGGAGCAGCGGGTCATTATGGTAGGGAGGTTCGAGCATATTTGAATACTCAGTTCCCTCAAAGGTGGACTGGAAGAAGGGGTGAAATCAAGAGGCCTGCTAGATCTCCTGATCTGACGCCTCTCGACTATTTTCATTGGGGTTATTTAAAGAGCAATGTAAACTCAATGCAACCCCTAAGATTAGACAAATTGCAGAATCGGATTTACGCTAATCGAGCACCCCGAAACATGAGAGGCAAGGGGACTCACGCTAATCAGGCACCCCAAAGGGAACAGAATTTCCTACGTCCACGACGTTATTCCCGGGTAATGCTAAACGTAAACGCAAACTGCTTGGAAAAAACCTTTAATAAAACCTTGAAGATCATGACGAAGATCAATACAGTGCTCACTAATGAATTTGTCGTTGAAATTTACTTTAGGAATTGCACTGATCTCTTGGAAAACTTTGTTAATTTCAAATAGCCTCTAACTGACCTTGAACGTTACACTAGACCTATGACTTGGGTACGTACCTGAACGTAGAATTTTCCACTCTATCGATTGTAGATGTAAAAAAGGGGGTTTCTATTCAAACAAATAAATTTGACCTTTAAAAAGCCATGAAGGTCAACTTCAAGGTCCAAGTGAAGGTCTCCTTTGAATTCCTCGTTGAAATTAGTCAACTGAAAACTGATCATCTTTCATTTTTTATTTGTGTTGCTTGCTGCAAAGATCACTCTGTCACTCTATTTCGCATGCGTAATCTAATATTTCTTGTATTAAGGCCAATATAATATTAATGATAAAAATAATAATAAATTATAAGAAAAAAATGTAATCAAATTGCAGATTTTACCTTAAATAATTTTTTGTAAGCCATGAGGGACGAGAAAATGTTGATCAAAAATATTCTATCTATGTATGTACAAAATATTTTTAAAATTCTTTTTTTTAAAGTTAACCTTAAATCGACAAAGTAACTTTTTCTATTTTTTTTTAAGTTTTAGATAGATATCTCATACAACTAACAGCAATTCTAGAAAAAAAGCAAGATTAGTCGTCAGATCAGCTGACGTGCGGACAACTTACTTTCAGTGTAACCTTACGCGAGTAAAATCAAGTTACAACTCTCGACACTCTAGGCGTGGGCATGATCGATGAAAAAGTATGCAGCAGTTTGAAAATTTTACAACACCTTAGAGAAGAACCATATAGTTGATACACTCTATTTTCGGAAATCTGTCTTAAGACGATTTTCTGTGGCACAGTCGATGAGACCCTAAAATTAATGATTAAATGAATATTAATAATCATTTTTTTATCAAGCAAGTATTTTGATGACGACGTGTACTACAATTAATGAATGTAAATTGCACAATTAGAAAAGGTTCGATTATCCAAGGAAAATAATATCTGCGACCAGTTTTTCCAGCGAAAAAAAAAGCAAAGAATGAAGGGAACGTGGTCGCCAAAACGCTTGATTGACAAAACAAATGAATGTCCTTTTATGTGCTCTAAAATTCCAATAATATCCTTATGACGTTTTCCGATAAAATGAAAATTTTCAGAGATATAGCTGTTTTAAAATCCAAAAAGATAAATGAAAATTAAAATTTTCAGCCAAACAACGTACGATAAAAAAAATCAAGACAAGACAAATTTTTCTTTTTACATAATCTAGAAGATTGAAATAACGATTTTTGAACTTTGTTGTAAAATCTAAAATTCCCATTTTTATTGCACAAACAAAACTAAGAAATCAAAAATTCAATTTTACGATCACACTATGCAAGATACGACAAATGATGATTAGACCGAAATCGTGTACTCAGAAACGATCTACCAATTTGTTATTGGTCACATTTAGACAGGATGTGAAGTTTTTATTTTATTCTTAAAAAAAAACATTAACAGTAAAAAAATCTGCCCGGTGAATGGGCATATTCTCATCAAAACTTTGCCATTTTAATTTTTTTTCAACTTGTGTGCGAGTTTTCCAACGAAAGAAACAATAAATAAATTAATTAAAATAATTTTTTTTTTAATAGAGCCTCGCGGTGGCTCAGTTAGTTAGACGCTCGGACTTCACCTCAGAGTTTAGGGTTCGATCCCTGAGCCGGTACCTCTGGAAATTTTTCTATGTACCTGTACCGAGGTTCTGGTGGTTCGGAATCCACCTTAAGCTGTAGGTCCCCTTATCGTGCACTTGACTGCGACCCAGTCCGTCAATGATGGGGTAAAAACCAGGCTTTGTCCAATATGTCGTGGCACATAGCTCTCATCAGCTCACTTGATTGCATTATAAATGCGTCCGTGACTGATGATATATACCGGGACAGGCCCGTGCAAAAACTATTCAAAATATATGAAAATCCAACTCTCTAACCAAACGTGTCTTCAAAACGTTGGACTATAGCCATCTTAAGCCTGTGACAACATTTAAAATTTTTTATAACAATATAAATTTCACTTCACTTAGTCCGTGGCTACCATGTATAACGAACTTTCCCCCAGTAAATGTTTTGAATTAAATAATAATAAGTTAGTAAATAAAATCTTATATTAAATTAAAATCAGACAATTATTTAATTATTTTCATTAATGGTGATCTCTTCCACGCTTACCACTTCCGCTTTTTGTTTAAAGCGTTATTGCCTACGTAACGGTTTTGTTTTTACTTCCCTACCACAAACAGGGCAAATATTTATTATTTGGTGAGAAATGCTCAGTCGAATCTCTGGGAACCACAGTTTACGTTTACGCTACCTATGATCTAAAAAACAAGAAATAAATCCTCCTATTGAGAGCAATACTGACTTTACTGCATTTTCTTAAAAAATATTAATTATCGGCTAGCTCAGAACCATAGAAGTAGTTTAAAATTACTTAACCACAAAATTTATGATTGATTATTATTCTCTGACGAATCCTAAACAATGCGCAGATTGAAACGCGTAATTAATTGTAACTTATTATCGCGTTTAAATGTTAAGTTCAGAAAAAGTTAACTTTTCCCCATGTTAAATCAATGGGAAACTCCAAGGTCTTTGAGCCACCTTTAAATATTAACCGATTGTGCCCAAATTTGTACATTTTTTTGGGGGTATTCGAACAAAAGTTGGGGTGAGAGCAGAGAAATTCGAAAAGTGAAAAATAGGGGCCTCTCTAGTGTACACAAAAACAGCGCGACGAGATGTTCAGTCTGAGAATATATCATTTCCTTTTAATGCACGTTGAATCATTATAACTTTTTTAAAGTATTTTGAATTCTGTAGAGTCTATTCGCGCACCTGTAAATTTTTCGCACTATGAATTCTTCTGAATCTTCAAAATTCTCTCAAATTTCTGAATTATTCTGAATTTTGTACATTTTTTGAAATCTCGGAATGCTCCACATTTTTATAAACCCTTTAGAATTCTATAATTCTCTGAATTCATCGAAATTCTTCTGAATTCACTGCATTATTTTGAGTTCTTTTGAGTTTTCGGAATTCACTCAAATTTGAAAATTTCTCTGAAATCTCAAAATTTTTCAAACTTTCTGAACTATAAACTATTTAAAATTTGTTGAATTCATACGAGATCACTTTTTTTCAAATGTTCTTTTATGATCTTGGAATCATCATTGTGTTACTTTGAATTCTTCGAATTATTTTAAATGCTCATAAATATTACAATTCTTTGAATTTTTCTGAATTCTCGGAATTCTTTTAAAATTTTATAATTTTATCTTACGATCATAAATTTGCTTAATTCTCACGGCATAACAAAGAAATTTTAAATGTTTTTTTAATTATCTTGAAATATTTACAATACTAATTGATATAGATTAAAATCCTTTTAATTCTTTTGTATTTTCGTAATGCTTTGAAAATTTTCTGTATTTTTTGAATTTTATGAATTATTGTAAACTCTGTAAATTCTTCTAAATTCTCTGAACTCTTTTGAACTTTTCTAAACTCATTAAACTGTAATAAATATTTTCAACTCTTACGAGCCCGCTACATTCTTTTAATTATTTTTAATTATTTTCAAATTATGAAAATACATTTTAGATTACTTGAAACTCCTTTAGATTTTTTGAATCGTCTGAACAATTTTGAAATATTTAAAATACACGTATTACCTTAGCTTACGCCGAGTACTTTGCATTTTGGTTCATTCAATAACACAAGAAAATGTGAATCTAACTCTGATTGCAGGTTAATATTTTCCTGTAACAAAAATTAACCTTGCAAATGTGAAAGGTACCCTCATACAAGATATCCCTTCCTTCGGGCGTGAGATACAAAACTTCTCCTGCCGTCAATTTTTTTTACAGTTTTGTAACCAAAAAAAAACACATCTATTTCTGTATTAACTGCTAAAAGTGTAAAAATGACAGAAATAATAATTTTTTTGTAAAAAAAAAGATGTAGGAATTAAATTTCTGTAAGAATATATACTCTTTAAAGATGCGAATTGCTTTAAAAGTTTCCTTGCGCCAAAGTTTTTTAACCAAATAAACTATAGGCGTTTATGTAATTGAGCCCCTCTATTACAGCCTCATTTACAGCCTGTATTTCTTGTTTCAGAATTAACTTCACAGTCCGAATCACCACTTCAAGACAAGTCCGATTCTTCCACTCTCAGGCAAACTTTTCCAAACATAATTGGGTACAGATTTGAGGATCTTCCACTTATTCGACTTTATTCCCACAAAAATATGAGTCGGAAATTCGAACTCCGAAGATACGTTTTTCCTCCAGATAAACCAATTCGATTGAGAATAGGAAGGAATCTGCTGAGTCCCATGCCATCCGGAGAACAAATTGTGTTGTTAGCACCCAATGGCGACGTCTGCGCAATATTGGGAAGAAAAGCAGGCAAACGCACGATTGTTCGTGGAATATTTGCACCTAATTTTGCGCACCCTAAGCGGGTCAAAATAAATATTAATAGTGGCGCAGTGGAGAAGTTGACCGAAGAAGAAGTCGAGGAATGTCCAGAATCCTCCCAGGATATAGTCGCAAAGAATTATGCAGTAATACGTGTGTATACCATAATTCTTTATATCGTTAATATTACTAAACGATTAGGCCATTTTCAGGTAGGCTTCACTCATTCTGTGAGCAGGGGACTAATGTTTGTTTGTATCCTTCACGTCGATGAACTTTTTCATCCAACCTCCCGTCTAACAAACCAAAAAGTTAAAATTTATCTCCGAGCAATTTGAAACATTGCTGATATAAGAGAACCTTTTAATTGTAAATGTATTTGCTCAAAAATGTTTTCTAAAGAAGATGAATCAGATGAAATTATAGGAATTTATTGAATTGGGCCCCACAATTTTAACCTTATTTACAACTCATTACGTTCCACTATAAGATTGTGTAGAAAACAAAAAAGTCATTCGATATTTCTTTTTTCAGGGTTAAGTTCACAGTCCACGGATTTACCTCATGCTGACTCTAAGCCTGGTGTTAATCGCTGTGAATCTTCTTCCTCTGCTTCTGGCAGACATTGTCCAGACACAGCCCATTCTCTTGCCACACCTCATGATTCTGCCAGGTCTCCACAACGTGCAGAATCACCTTTTCGTAACAGGTCGAGGTCTCCTACTCTCAGGGAAACTTTTTCAAAAGTACTTGGATATAGATTTGAAGATCTTTCATTCATTCGACTTAGTCCACACAAATACCCAAATCGAATATTCGAACTCCGAAGATTTGTTTTTCCTCCGGAAATGCCACTTGGATTGATAACAAGAACTCGTATCCTTAATCCCCTGCCAACCGGAGAGCAAATTGTATTATCAACGTCCAATGGCGACATCTTTGCATTGTTTGGAAAATCAAGAACAACAGCGCATCTTCGCGCAATATATACCTCTGTTCTTGGGATCTCGGAACGGGTGAAGATAAACATGAATACCGGCGCGATTGAAGGATTGACAGCACAAGAAATGAAAGAATGTCCAGTAGCCTACAGGGATGTAATCCCACACCATTATAGAGTGTTCCGTGTGTAGACCAGTACTTTATCACAGCGTTATTAAATTTTTAAAAACGTGCGCCTCAGACTGATCTGGCGATTTGAGCTCGGTCATCACGCTGTCCAAATGTTTATACATAGAGCTTAAAATATTGAAGTTAAAAAATAATTTTTTACATTACCAATTACATTAGTTTAAGATTTACAAATATTTTACAAAACGTATATCAAGTTCCTTTAAATATCACAAATATAGGTTTGATTTCAACTTTTTTTATCTGCAGTTTACTAATAACTTTTTACAATCTATTTAATTTATATGGCATCATTTTACATTCATTTGGTTAAAAAAGTTTTCAATTTGAATATGCCATTATAAAAATATTTATGCATATAATTTTTAATTTGGGGAACTTAGAATTGCGTAAAGTGATATAATTTTCAAAATTCACAAATTTATTGATTAAATTTTAATGTTAAATTAACAAATATGAAGTATTAGTATAGATTTCTATTTTTAACCGGAAATACTTGAACCATACAGTTTATAAAGATTGAATTTTTTAATTTTTCTAAGTTTATTGGGCCAGGAAATCCTTGGAATGTTTAAATCGACTAAATCTGACACACTGCTTTTGTTAAAGCTCCATTTTACTTTTACAACTAGATTCTTATCACAATCGATTCATTTAATTTTTAATTTGTCGAACTTATATTATGTTAAACTCTATTATAATAAATGTATTTTCTAATCAGTTTTTGGCTCGAAGCGAATGTGTTTATTCAGATAATATAAAATATAGTAAGTGATTAATTCTTTGTCGCCATTGTATTTTAGTAAGGAACAGTTTTTTTCCGATAACGAGCAAAAAAACTAAATAAAAATCAGAAAACATATTTGTTGAAAATAAAATAGTTAGAAAAAGTAAGTAGCTAAAAAATCTATCTATTCGAAAAAACTCTCTGTTCTCATTTAACCCAAGACCGAGATTAATTTTCGAGCGGCAGAGTTGGCCGTTGGCGGCTAAAAATTTAAGTTGAACAACTTGAACTCTAACGCATATATTACTTCACAGAATTACGATCTGAATGTTTCTGGTTTCAATTCCATTTTTGTCAGCATATCGTTCTCAAATCCACATAGGTTTCAGAATTTCTTTATAAAGGTCAAAGCAATTATTCCTTATAGTATTCATAATTATGACAGTTGAAGAAAAAAATTTAAACTTCATTAACATTATGGTCTAGCACAATTCTTCCCATAAAATATTTGAGCGTTTTGTTTATCGAGAAAAGTTTAAGAAAATAAAATCTTTTTGGCGAGAAGTTATTCTCAAAAGTATATTGATGATTTCTGTGACATCAGTTTTAAAGAAATGTGTAACTAATTGTTTTGGATAAAACTTGTTCTTATCAGACGTAAATACCTCAGAAAGAAAAAGTTGACGGTTTCAACCAAAAGGATAACAGTTATAGTATAGACAATTTCTATTATTTAACTTAGATTAAAAGCACCTCTGTGCAAGCCAAGGCGAGGAACGAGAGTGACAGGCCGCCACGTAACGCCAATCCAGCCGAAAGGTGGTCGGTGAACTTAGGGTGCGTCTGCGAAACGTGTATGTCCAATATGGCTACCGGAAGTCACTACGTTAGTTCTATGGACAGAATGGAAAAAAAGAGTTAGACAACAATTAATCCTCGACACTTTGGGCGTGACAAGATCGTAAAGCTTCCTTTCGATATTTTGATTATTGCTAAGAGGACGCTTTTCCATTCAGGCCCCGTGTCGACACTAGATGACTATGAGAACCCCGAAGCTTCTGGTGATACTCGTTGAAAATTGGCCTTTATGTTCATAAGCTGGAAAGGGACAGAGTGATGCTTGGCTGCTCCTCTCGCTCTCTCTCTCTCTCTCTCTCTCTCTCTCTCTCTCTCTCTCTCTCTCCAAGTAAGACTGCCCTTATGTCACCGTTAGAAGGAGATGACAACTAATTAGAGGTTTTCTCCCTCCCTTCTTTTTGTCATGCGTGGCCTGAGGTTTCGTGACGGATGGGCCTGGAACTGTCCCTGGCTAGTGGCATATCTTGTGAAGATGTGAACGGAGCGAACTAACATGGGCCGACTTCACTGCCAACGAGCCCGGACGTTTGTTTCTTAAGCTAGAAAGAGACAGCAAGGTTTTCCAGGCTCCCTCCTCTCACTCTTCCTTGTCGTGGGTGAACTGATGTTGTTATGGCGGCATTCTGGAGAATCCATATTGCCAACCCTGTTCTTGATGATCGGCGGTCGGGTTGCATATTGACAGCCGACTCCCTTTCTCGTCTCAGTTGACAGATTGTGTAACCAAAAAAATATAACGGAGTGGATATAATATTAAACATGCAACGAGATTATAAGTGCTCCCTGAGGAATAAGGACTTTCTTTCCTCGGACCTGGCTTCCATTTTGTAAGGTAACCTCGTCACAACTCCCCCGACCTTAGCCGGGGACTGCAGGTCGTCCGTGACTTTGGCAAATCAGTCGTTAGTCTACTGTTGTGACTTGTAGTTCTCGAAGATAGTACCAGAACGCGGACAGAGAAAAAAAGTTATTGGTCCTTCCAGTGATTCTCCCTTCCTCAGATGCTCTCATTTGAAGGTGATTATGGTTGTCACTCAGGTACATGCAAGAATAAATCCAACACCAAACAGAAAGGAAGACAAAGAAACCAACTCCATAACAAGAAAATTGTTCTCTTGAAGGTTTCCCATCATGCAGCAAAGGAAACCTTTCAGTTCAGTGAAACCCATAAATCTGTTTTGCGGTAATTAAAGTAGTTTTATGCACAAATAATAAGTCTATGGAAGAAAGGAAAAATAAAACCAAACGTTCGTGGATAAGTTGTACATTTAATGGCTTGCTTCTGGTAAATAAA
>JAAAKG020132032.1:0-14649 GCA_010014905.2 Druon quercuslanigerum | reverse complement strand
ATATTCCTACATTCCCTCGTTACATTTCTAGCTATACGATTTAGCTGTCCTACGGAAACATTTCCCTGCCACAGCCAAATTTTTTTTCCGTGTAGCCTAACCTTCTATAAAGTAACAATTGATATCAATAAGAAACAATATAACTGATATCTCAATCGTTCGAAATCCCGTTTCTTAATTGTGCTAATATTAATGGGTTTTAAGTTTTTACAATGCTCACTTTATTTAATCCACCATTATGTATTATAATTCATTCCGAAATTGTACCTTTCTTAATTGTTATTTGTTCCGAAAAATGAACGGCTCCCGATTGAAAGAAATAAGTCTGGGGAAAAGATATCCGCAAGGAATCGAAAAGTTAAAAGTTTGATCAATGCTCAATTTAAAGTTAACTGTGAGCGCATTTTCCCTTTGAAACACAACCGCTTTGATTTCAAAATACTATGTTTTGTAACAAAGAAAATAAACCACATTGTATGTGCGTGATCATGAATATTTTAATGGAAAAACAGAGTGTCACACTTTGCATGTATGTGACTCATTTGAGGGGTTACGGGGGTCAAATGTACAAAATAATAAATACATTTATAACAAATTACACATAAAGCTTCCGCAGCCCCCATGCAGTGAAACATGTATTTCCGGGAAGAAAAAATACGTTTTAGTCAATTTTATACAGAATCGCCAATTTACGTGAATTCGAGTTGAAACTAAACATTTCGTGCAGCTTTGGGTTTTAAAACCATTGATATTTGTTTTAAGACTTTTTAATTAAGCCACTTTTTAATCAGAGTTAGGTAATAATTAATGAAAGTGCATGGAAAAAATTGTTTTAATAATTTCTTATTTTTTGTAAATATTTACTCTTAGAGTAACGCTGATAAGCATAATATAGAAAGTTTGAAGAATGTTTCAAATATATTTTTTATTTCAAAAAATTTACTGACAAAAAAGAAAAAGTTTCTTTAAAAAAATATTCTCTGTGACATACAATTATCATTTGTATATAACTAAAACACCAACTCAAATTAGAAAATTTCAGAAAAAAATAGAGAAATACAGCTTTTCCTGAAATTTCTACATTTTTGTTCACTTTTTACTTAGTAGGACAATAAATAATGCGAGTTAACAAACATAATGATGTAAACTATTAATTATAACCGTATTCTCTTGAAGTGTTATATATATATATATATATATATATATATATATATATATATATATTGACTTTTCGAAAATCGATCTCATGTTCTAGGGTTTCATCAAAACGTGTGTGACTTTTTAAACAATTTTCAATTTTTCAAACAAGTGTAAATTGTTTAAAAATTATTTATTGCCAAAAACTGGAAAAAAATCGTACCTACTGATTGAAATGCACTCGTTTTTTATTGTTTGGAGTAGTAGATTTTCCTAAAAACATTATGTAATATGCAAAGGTTACCAATTTGAAAAAAGTGTATATCTGGCTCACTTTGTAGAAATTTCAAAAATAAAAAATAATTAATTATTTCAATGATATAAATTTTTTTTAAACAATTGGAAATTGTTTAAAAATTCATGATAAAAATTCAAATTGTCTATGACTAACACCATTTTTCACTTAGAGTAACTTTTTGAGACCCTACAAAATAGGCTAGTGGGGATGAAATTAAAAGAATAATTTTTGATTCATATTTTATGGTTATTTGGAAATAAAAATAAAAAAAGACTACTCTATATGCCTAACATTGACTGTTCTGTCAAAAATTTACAAAAATGTCTTTTTCATGAGAAATAATTGCGGAAATGTAGGCGGAACCTGTAAATCATATTTTTTTCGTTTTAGAAAGAAAATTATTGATCTTTTTGTAGATTCGAAAAAATTTTGAAGCGATCTATGCATGAATATTGGAAGAAAGGAAAAGTACCAATGCATTGTGGTACCACCCTACGTGACACCCTTCATTTGATAAATTCCATATACCTGATTATTCATGAAATTTGAAAATTGCAACAAAAACATTGTGTATAAGGCTTCAAATAAATAATGGCTCTTCATATAAGAAAATATTATAAGAATAAAAATTTTCACCTTTTTAGCTTCCCAATTATCCAAAAAAGGTGGCCACAATTGTCCGCCCCAAACTCATGAGTACTGTGTGCTCCTTCTATTATTTCGTACATATAATAAATAGTGAAACAGTGTTTTTGTTATTTGAAATATTTTCACAGTTTATTATTAGGTATTCACTCGTATAAGTAAATTGTATATAGACAAGGTAGCAAAATATTACAATTTTGTATTCTGATCTATCAAAATTTGAATTTCCCGCCAAATTATCTAAAATGGAGTTGAGATTTTAGGTTATGATTACTTTGAATTGAATGTGCATGAGAAAAGTTCTAAATCCAAAAGTCCAGCTCTAGCGCCACCTTTCGCCAGAATAAAAAAAAATCTAGTTAGCGACACGGCAGTTGTTACCGATAAAATAGAACATATTTACCAACAATTATTATTTTTATAAATTTTTTTTTTGAAGGGTAAACTTGATTAGTTCAGGTTGAATATCAGGGTTCTTTGAAGCTGCTTTCTAACGATATTTTTTCAGAATTCTTCTTTATATTGTTGAGTGGTTAGAAGATTGGCTGATATTTTTTTTCCTGTAAATTCATGAAGAATAAAAATATCCAGAGAACATTTTGAGATGTAATATAATTATGAATCAGGTATTTTGGAAAATATGACATTTATCATCGTAACGAAAAATTAATCTTGGTGCGTATTAATTAAATTTTTTCTCAAGCAGTAGTTTCGGTTTTGAAAGTGCCATAAACATGAATTAATATATTTTTCGCCATAAAGTTATATTATCCAAGAAATATGTGATGAAGAAAAGAATAATTAATTATATCATACATATTAGAAGGTTTATACGAATTGTCGATAGAAACTTATCAATGAAATGTCAATACTTTCTTGTGACCTTATCTGTAATTTTAAAACAACGTACTTGTTTTCTAATTTTTCGTTTACATTTGGTACTATTATGACTTTAAATAGGGTTCTGTTAGAGATTAAATTCAAAACGTATTTAAAATCTACTGTCCAGGACTTGCGTACTTTATAAATTTTTTCTTTTTCTTTTATCGAAAGATGCAAAGATGGTATTCGAATGACGTAATTGCGAAACATGTATTAGAGCGTTCATAAGACGAAAGTTTGGCATAAAATTCACGAAATTCATAACATTCGCGAAATTTATGGCAATGAACGTATTCATTAAATCTATGGAATTCGCGGAATTTTTAAAAAAAAAAGTCACGGAATTCGCAGAATTCATGGAATCCAAAGAATTCACGGAATTGGTGGAATTCAAGGAATTCACTGAAATCATGAAGTTTAACGAATTCATTGAAATCGCGGAATTCACTGGATTTGCTGAATTAAAAAAATTTATCGAAATTCATGGAATTTCTAGAACTCAAGGAATTCATGGAATTTATGGAATTCACGGCATTCTCGGAATTATCGGAATTATTGGAATTGTATATAATTCCGGAATTTACGAAATTCAAGTAACGCCCGGAATTCACGAAATTCATGCAATTCGCGGAATTCGCAAAAGTCATAGAAATGAAGAAGTTCATGAAATTTAGAGAATTTTTGAAATGCATGGAATTTAAGGAATTAGCAGAATTTATTGAATTAAAAGAATTCATAAAATTCATGGAATTCAAATAATTTATGGGATTTATGGAATTCGAGAAGTTCGCGAAATTCATGAAATCCAGGGAATTGAACGAATTCAAGGAGTTTACGGAATGCATAGAATACGCTTTTCCTATCGAATTAACGGAATTCATGGAAGTCACTATATTCATGGAATGTGCGAAATTCATGGAATTCACGGAATTCATGTGATTCGCGAAATTTATGACAATGAAAGTATTCATCAAATCTATGGAATTCGCGGAATTTATAAGATTCAAAGAAATCACGGAATTATCAGAATTCATGGAATCCAAAGAACTCACGAAGTTGATGGAATTCATAGAGTTCATGGAATTCAAGGATTCAAAGGAGTTCACTAAAATCACGGTATTCGCAAATTTCATGGCATTGAGGGAATTTGGGAAATTTATGACATTAATGGAATTCACGGAATTTGTGTAATTCACAGAAATGACGAAGTTTAACGAATTCATTGAAATCGCGGAATTCACTGGATTTTCTAAATTCACGAAATTGATTGAAATTCATGGAAATTGTAGAACTCATGGAATTTATGGAATTAATGAAATTTACGGATAAAGGCATTCTCGGAATTTCAGGAATTTTCGGAATTAAATATAATCCCGGAATTTACGATATTCAGGTAACGCCCAGAATTCACGAAATTCTTGCAATTTGCGGAATTCGAAAAAATTCATGGAATTTTAAGAATTTATGAGATTCATTGAATTCGCGAAATTCATGGAATCGAAGGAATTCAAGGAATTTACAGAATATATAAAAAACGCTTAACTTATCGAATTTACGGAATTCATGGAAGTCACTGAATTTATGAAATGAGCTAAATTCATGGAATTCACGGAATTCGCGGAATTTATGGGATTCATAAAATATGCGGGATTCACGGAATACGCATGATTCGAGGAATCAAAGGAATTCGCAGGATTCATGGAAATAAAGGGGTTCACAAAATTTAGGGAATTCGCGGAATTCATGGAATTTACAGAATTAGTGGAATTCATGCGATTCATGAAATCTACGGAATTCAAGGAATTTACAGAATTCATGGGATTTATGGCATTTAAATAATTCACGGAATTCAAAAAATTTACTGACTTTATGGAACTCAACAAATTCGTTAAAGTCGTTGAATTTATAAATCCTTTGAATTTCTTGAATTTTATGAATTCCAGCATTTGGGTAATTCTATGAATTCCATAAATTCCTAATTTCGATAAACTCCTTGAACTCTATTTGGTCCGTAAATTTATAAAGTATTATAAAGTAGTTGAGTTCCGTGACTTCTATGGATTTCGCGAATTCATTTAATTCCGTGAATTCTTTGATTTCCGTGGATTTTTTTAATTTCGTGAATTCCATGCGTTTCCTTCATTCTGTGAATTCCGTAAATTATATGAATTTCATTAATTCCACAAATTCCGTAAATTCCTTAAATTCCATTATTTTTTGTATTATGGGCATTCCGTGAATTCTTTGAATTCCGCGCATTCCATGAATTCCACTAATTCTATGCAATCTGTGAATTCCGGGCGTGATATGAATTTCGCGAATTCTGTTGATTTCTTTTCAATAACGTGAGTTCTGTGAAATTCACGAATTCCTTAAATTCCACGAATTCCTTCAATTCTATAAATACGCGCGTTTCATACATTACCAAAAGGTATTTTTTCATCGAAAAATTTTTTTTTCCAGGAATTAGTCTTCTGAAAAATTATTTACATTTCTGTTCTAATTTTTTGCCCCCCTTTTATTTCTATCATTGTAAGCATAAGCCAGGTCATTTCCCCCCTTTATTATTCGTTCTTGAATTTGGAAAATAGCCTACTCAATATCGAATTTTTTAACATTTCCAAAATAACTCTTTAATTTTGGTTTATTTAATATCATGAAAGTTATTTTTTAAAAGTTTTGCATTGGGAAACTGTCGATGATCTCAAACCGGTTTCTGCCATCTAGAATCCAAGCTTTTTTTTGTTGTATTTAATTTTACAAATTCCTATTGTAATATTCCTTTTATCTGTCTTCGCGATTAAGAGAAACTTATTATTTTGTAAAAATATTTCCGTTAATTTATATCCCTCATTCAATATGTATCTGTTCGGGGCCAGATCGGGCTATCTAGATGGGGCCAGGCTCGAAATCAAACGCGGTACTTAATCGGGGCCCAAGTGCAGCGCCTAGAGATGACCCAGTCTGGTCCCGATCTGGACCCGCTTGGGCCCATATTAATTTTTTTATCATTCCTAATAAAGAGGGATTTTTAAATTAAACAATACTAAAATCGCATATATCAGCTCTGACAATAATATTCGAGAATATAAAAATCAGATTATCAAACAGATCACGATATAAAAACATTAAAGCATGTAAGATTAGAAAGAAAATATTTTTTAAAGAGATTTTTTTGGAGGGAACCGAAAAAAAATTCATTTACCGACCGAGTCCATTTCAAATCAGGCAGGCACTGTAACTTCAAATTACAGAATCGGTCGCCGATAAAATATATTATTTTTCAAAGGAAATAAGGAATTTTTAAGGTTGTTTTCCAAAACAACACAATTTTTTTTAAACCTGCATAACTTTTGTGAGTTTTTTTTGCAGTTTTTCTGAAAATATTCAAAGTAGATTTTCTCAAAAACCCTACCTTTTTTTTGTTGAAACTTTTTTGCTGAATTGGTACTCATATGAGGAAGAAATTATGTGAGTTTAATGAATGCTAAACTATTTTTCTGGTCAGGAGAATGTTTTTTATAACAAATTTTTTTTTGGGAGGGGGGATCAATCTGACTCACTGAAACCCTGAAAAATGGATTATTTTGCTTTTCTCTTAACCTTCATTTCGTTTGAGCATCATTGCGTGATTTATCGAAGAAATCTTCGAGACAAACATTTATGCAACAAATTGGTTGAGAGATATTGAAATTTGCTCGTCGATCCTTATGCCTCATGATGTTTGTATAATTCTGAGCCTTAAATGCATATTTTTAATGTACTTTAAAATCAGTATAATGAGTATTCTCTTTCAATTTTTCGTTCAGACTGGTCTTTTAATGTAGTGAATTATTTTGTATCCTACATGTGATATTTTAGATACAGTTAATTTTTCATAGGTATATTCAAGTACTATCTCAATTTATTATCATCATTTTAAATCCAAAAATTTGATGATCGACAATGAGGCAAAATCGAAAAGGGCGCTTCTCTGGTGATCGAAAAATTTGTCCTGACATTAAAGTTGTACACAAGAAGAGAATTTATAACAGTACAAATAAGAAATTTTTAAAATTAGATGATTTGGCTTTCTTGTTACAGCCTTTGTTTCCTCTGAAAGATATCAGATTTGATGATTGTGTTTGTAAAAACTGTTACACGCGTTTTACATCAAGATTTAGCGTTCCCTTAAATGTGAGTATAATCTCAGAAGTTGATAACGATAACGATTATATTTCAATTATTTATAAACCTGAGATACTAAGGCAGGACCCTATGTTTGAAGCAGATATTAATACGCAGTTTGAAGAAGTAAACGAAAATGCTTTTACACTAGGCTTAGATGTTTCACCGCTACGAGCAATATCTTTGGATATGGCACAGAACGAAAGAGAGAAGTATGCTTGCAGAAAAAGAAAGGATCCAGTTTGTGCGAGCAATGATTGACAAAGCTAGAAAAAATAAAGGGATATATTATTTGCCTGATCCTTACAGCAGACATCCAGTGAGCAATGAACACGTAAAGTTGGCACAGGAATATTTTATAAATGATGATTTAGATTGCTCTAGGCAAAGTCCAAATAAAAATGACGTAATCAATGCAGAAATAAATGGCGAAAAAGTAAAAGTAGTCAAACACGATCCATTAGAGAAATATATCATATTTTTCGAGATGCAAATCCTGATGTAAGTACTCATATTAGCAAATCAAAATTTTATACTTTACGACCAAGATGGGTAATGATTGACCCTCATATGGAAGTATGCGTCTGCATTTACTGTGCTAACTTTGATTTGTGCCTAATCGCCCTGAGGAATTCAAGAGGAAATCGCTTCTTAGACTTGAGGGAAATACGAAAGGAACTATTCTATTATATAATGTGCTCTCCTTTAACCGAACAATGTGTTCTTCAAGAATGTGACCAGTGTCCTGGTGCAGCAGGAATAACAACTCGAGTACTGAACATATCAGAAGAAACAGCTGCTCAAGATGTAACTTTCGCTTTGTGGAATAAAGCTGACTTGGAGAAAAGAACAACGAGTATCGAAACATTTTTAAGTGAACTAACTGACTGCACGTTAAAAGCGAATGTCCGCAAATATATCAAGGATATTCAAAGAGAAGAGATTAAAAGCATGAAGGAACAAGCAAAAATCAATTCAGAGAAGTGCATATTGGACCTCGGAACAGATTTCTATATTCACAGCGGTTTGTTATAGCGGTACGGAAACACAAAGTTTTGCAGTAGTTAGCGATGGATCGAATTCTCGAAATTTTTAAAGAAAAATTGCTATCTAAATCGATCAAGGAAATTACCATAATAACAGATGGAGCTCCTGCTCTCTTTAAAAATCGGTTTCAGTTCTATGAGTTAACACAGTCACCTGTCCATTAAAGCTGGATATTTTCTGCAACTGGTCATGGCAAAGGAGCTTGCGATGGTATCGGAGGCATCGTCAAACATCTGGCCACTGCTCATAATTTGAAAAAGTCACAACTGGAAGGTATTGACAGTGCAGAGACTTTCGTAAGTAAAGTGCAGAAGTACACGTCCTCTATTAAACTAATTTTGCTTGCATCAGGAGATGTGCAAAAGTTTCGGAAGAAAAAAATTGGCGAATGGAAAAATGTACCCACTGTTTCAGGCATTCAAAAATGTCAGGTTTGGAAGTCTGAATCTGATGAAAATAGAGATAGGTCATCCTAATGTCAAGAACAGCTAAACACATATGGTGTTTTAACATAATTAAAAAAAAAAATGTATGAAAAAAATTCTCCTAAACAGAAAAATAGTTTAGCATTCATTAAACTCACATCATTTCTTTCTCATATGAGTACCAATTTAGCAAAAAAGTTTCATCAAACAAAAAGGTCGCGTTTTTTTGAAAATCGACTTTGAAAAAAGAAGAAACCGATTCTGTGATTTGAAGTTGCAGTGCCTGCCTGATTTGAAATCGATTCGGTCTACCGATTGTAACAAATCACCTAAAAATAAGTGAAAATAAAAATGTTTATGACGTCACTGACTGTTGAGACGGGGCCTAGAGGTGGCCAAATTTAACATCCACAAAATTTTTTGCCCGATCTGGCCCATACCTGCACGGGTACATACACATTCTTGTAACTAATTACTTAGGATTTTATGGATATGTTTTTGAACATCCTTGAAAGTAGAGCCCTTGAATTAATAAATTAGTGAGATAAATCTCAGTAATTACTAACGAAAATTTACAAATTAAATTAGAAAAAAGTGATTTTCTATAGATCAACAGAAAACCACTAATTTTATTAAAAGAAATATGAGTGTATATTTATTTTTTATTCTTTTTAAAATAAAATTGTGGTCTCCGAAGAATCAAAGTCCTCTGTGCGTAGTATTTTATAATTGGCTTTACCTAATTGCGCACCAGTTTTATTTTGTTGGTGCACACGACTAACAGAGATTATTTTTATCGTGAATAATACAAAGTAGTATATATCATTCCTGAACATTATTATTTTTCTACATTTGAGCCATAAGTTGTATGTTGACCATAGGTTGCTGAGGATGACTATTGCGTAATATTGTTCACTACATATTTTTTGTTACTATTCTACTAAATAAAAATTTTTCACTGTCTTAAGCTTCAAATTGCGACGTTTTGAATAAACGAAGTTTTTTCTGGTGGCTTTACAATGCACATAAAGTGACTAATGGTTGAGAAGGCCAAATGAGATAGCGACTGGTATATAAAAAAAATTATTTTCAATATGCTCCTTATGTAGCATAATTCTCAATAAGCAGACTTGTTTTTCATTTTAAAAAATGAGAATTTTAATTGGAATTTTATTTTTTATTTTCCTGACTTGTCCTCGACCTGGTCGTAAGTTTAATAATGTATTCATAATCTCAACCGCTTTTTTAATTGCTTATTTAGATTTTAAATATATTACACCATGGAAATTAAGGAAGGGGGATTGTTTGGACAATTTAAGGGGTAGCATTAATTTAATAATATATTATACATTTATTTAACATTCAGATACTAACATATTAGTTATAGTAGGTTCCATTAGTCGAAATATTAGTAAATATTTCTTATCTGTTATTTGTTATTTAAAATTGTGGCCTTGCAAGAGTCAAGGTATCTGTTGCGTAATTTTGCAGCGATTTTTCCATTCAAGGTTCAATACAATACAATAACAATAAACAACAAATTAAAGCAATCAAAGTTTAACTCTTCAATTAGAAATTTTTAGATTAAATTTTAAAGATATAAATGCATGTTAACATTTTCAATACTTTAAATTAAAGAATCAAGAAACTTACTTCACAAATTTGGAAGAAAATATATTATTTTTAGTAATTTTAAGCTAGACAGATTAAAAATTCAAAAAATAATTTTTTTAAAAATAACATTTCCTAAGTTAGAAGCAAAATTATTTTTTTGTTAATAGATTAACCATCCTTGAAAGGCTTTAAAATTTTATTTTATTTTAAAACCTTAAGAAATCTATAAGAACTTCTTAATATATTTCTAATTAAATTACATTTTTTCTACAACTTTTTAGAAAATCCTGAAAATTTAAAAAAAATCCTTAAAATTTATTATTATAGCAAATGTTCAAAGACGAATTCCAAACAAAATGTAAATATTTGCTGATTTCGAACAACAAATTTAGAATCTTTAAAAGTATCTTGAAAGGTTTCAAAATAATAAAAACATTCTCTTCATATTCATAGGAAAATTGAAAATAATTTATTTAAAAAGAACCTGGGAGACTAAATTTTTTTTTTAATTTGCAATACTTTCCAGAACTCGTAGGAAAAATTTGAATAATTTTAAAGTATATTTACAAGTTCAAAAAAAATTTTAACACACTTCGTTTACACATCTGGAAATCTTTTCAACTTTTTAAATAATTTAGAATCTGTTCAAAACTTCTAAATATATCTAAATATTTTTCAAATATAACAATTTAAATCGTAACGTTAAAAGTTGAATAGCTTTTGGAAATTTTAGAGATTCAAAGCTTTCTATGTAAAACAATTGAGTTTCCAATTGTTTACTTTTAAATATTGGATTTTGAATTTACTCGTATTAAATGAACAGTAAAATATTTGTAAATTTGAAATACTTTTTCTTTATCTTAATTAAAAAATTTATTATTAAATGTGTTTAAAATTGCATAATTTATACTTAAATAATATTTTAAATGTAATCTAAGCCTTTAGTTACGACTATATTATTATGGAAATATTTTAAACTGTAAAATAGTTTATAAATTTTTAAGCGCACTTTTACATTTTTGAGTGGCAAAAAAATTTAAGAAAAGTAATATATTTATTTTAATTGTTAAATTTATTATGAAAAATAATTAACAGAAAGCCTTTAAACTTTTAATTATAAATATTTTATTGATGGAATATCATCTTATTTATCTTATTCAGACTTTCAAATTAAAAAAGTTACAATCTGCAAATCCTCAAATTTTGAAAGAATTTAGAATTGTTTTGTCAAATCAATTATTGTTCAGTTTTTTATACTTAAGGTACAGATACATGAAAAAAATAATTTATTTATATTCAAGACTGCAATTCAATTATTTAAAAACCGTTGAAATCAAACTTGAGTAGATTTTCCTTCTGAAAATTCATAAAATTCCTGTTCTGCGGCCATCCTGCAATCAAGATAAAATGCCTAATGTCAATAAAATGTTTATTTTACTTCTTATATTTTTTGTTTCAGAATTTTTGCTCAGAAATTTCTTTGGAGGAGAAAAACCTCTGGAAATTTATACTCGGCGTTTGCAATTGAGCCCCGATTCAAATCACTTATTCCAAATAGAGCCAGGCCGGCACAAAGTGGTAGTAGATCAAACAGGCAGATTCGTCATTGGATATGCCGATAAAAGTCAAAATGGATATATTTTGTGTCCCTTTGTTGCAGAAGAATCCCGCCATTCGGGACCAAAATGGATTAAAATTAAAATAACAGGCAACTCCGCCACATCGTATATGACAATACTGGAGACTGACCCAATTCATAAATTGTTCTTTGATCTCATCAGTCCACAGAACCTTCGTAATGCCAAAGCTATTTCGAATCCGGCTGATAAATCTCCTGCTGGTTAATTTGGTTTTATCAGAAGAAAATAATTGTTACTGACCAAAAGTACAAGAAAATGCTTGCGCATTAAAGTAAAAATCGTAGGCAGGAAATAAAAATATGTTTTGCTAATATAATTGTCTAAAAGTGCGACTACATGTGAGTAATATAATCATCAAATAAACACACAGGCTAAAACAACATAAACTATAATTATTGAAAGATGTATATCTTCTTCTAATTATTAATAGTATTATATTTCAAGTAACTGTAAAAAACTTCTAATGTGACCGGACAAGAATATTTAAAATGTAGATCTTTTGTTTTAAGTAGAATAAGTTGTACAGATTTTTTTAAATAGGCAAATGACATACTTCAGGCCACAGTAACCTCCAGGTGTAGTAGATCCTTTATTTAAAAAAAAAAATATGTTATACGCGATTCGCATAGGGCGAGATTCCTTATCACATACGACGTTTATCCATACGGTGGGCAACCATTTTAGATGTAAAAAAATGAGAGAGAAAGAAGAGAGAGAGCACGTGCATCTCTCACCACGCAATCCTTTCCCACTATGACCAACTCTTGTGCAGCACGGCCTGTATAAAAAGGCGCGCTCCGCCACAGAACGTGAGAACGATCAGGGCTGGAAATCCGCTCTGATCGCCACGGCTAACGGCTGGAACTCCGCTGTTAGTTTACATCGACCTCCCACGGCTGGACATCCGCTGTGGGCAACCCCATAGGGTTTACCTACGCTTCGCACGCCTCATGCGGCAGAGAGTGGAACTGCGCTCCATCTTCTCTCTCTCTCTCTCTCTCTCCATTATAGAGATGCGCAGCCAGACGTTCCAGGCACCCCTGGTATTAATACTACTTGGAGGCGACCTGTCAAAAGTAATAATAAATAAGACTCCCGTGTACGCACTCGCTAACGTTCAACGAAAGTTGAAATAAATATCTTACGCTACAGAACAATGGCAAGCAAAGTAATCTCGTAAATTCCTACCCTTTATCCTTATTCTATTCCTCCTTTTACGGGTCGGCTGGCATACCAGCTCATCCGTTCCGCTGATACGGTTGGCATACCAGCTGTACTCGGCTGGATCCTAACCCTACTTTTTTTTCTCCCCCTTTTTTTTTTTTGTTTTTTTTTTTGGACCATGGACGGGCTCCAAGCATGGACCTAGCTCATAAAGGCACAAGGCTTTCCGAGGATCTACGTGGCTATCCCTACCAGCCGGAATTCTCTTACTCCCTCTGGCGGAACCCCTCACAACCAATCCTTCCCTCACTTTCTATCTTACGAGAAAGAATGATAATAAGAATCACGCACCCAAACGAGAAGGATATGTAAGACCATATCAACTACATTCAAGATTTCGAGAGTCAACTAACTCTCTTCATCAGGAAAATGTTAATTCTTAATTCGGTCCGAAAATTGTAGTAACAAAATTGCAGTACACAAATCACACCACCTCTCCATTTACAAATTCTCGAAATCAAACAATGAAAAGTAAGAAGTTTGGATGATTTTATTTTAAAATCTTGAAAATATAGAAACCACAACATACACAGAAAGACTTTTGATATTAATATTTGGTTTATTCTGTATCTATAAATAAAATAAAATGTAAGAATTTATGGATAATTGAGGTGCAGTTATAAAGATTCCTACTATAATAAGAGCTAACAGTATTTCTGTACGTATTATTATAAACCTGACCGAGCAAGAATTAGTATTGATGTTTAGAAATAGTCTTACTTACTGTTTGAAAATTGTAAGTTTGAAAAATTGATGATGGTCAATAACAAGTTTTGTAAAAAATATTGTGAAAGTAACTATTTTAAATAACATAAGTTATAAGAAATGTACGAAATTTTAATTTTCTTAAATAAGAATGTGTATTGAAATGTGAGCCACTATAGTAATATCTGCAACTGGGATTTGCGAGAATTATAAAAGACTATACTAAAAACGCCCGAAGAATTCCGAGCTCTTCCGTCTACAGCCGAGTCTGTGACCATAACGACTAAAGACTACCAGTGTCTCACGCATTGTGAGTTTCGGCAATAGCAAGCATTACGATTTTGTTGTCTGTCTTTTTATTCACAACATGAATAATTGAGAGTGAGAAAGACACAAACGGTCGCGAGCCAAAGACCGTTATAATTTATTCTCTTAATTATTTATCACCCAGCATTATCATAGAAGTTAATTATATTATGAAATTTTGTTTTTTAATTTTGTTATTATGAATGTTCAACAAAAAAACGTATTGCTTTTTTACTACTAGAAAGTTGTAATTTTAACCACCAAAAAAGATTAAATTGCTATCAAAAGATGAATTTTCAGAAAAATAGATAAATTTCTAGCCAAGAAAGATTTCAGTTAAATTCTCAACATCAAAACATGGTGTTTAAAAAAAGTGGATTTTAAATCAACAAAACATATTTGATTTGCAATAAAAAAGGATCATTTTTTCAAAAAAAGTTAATTTTAAGGGAAGTAGTTGAATTTTCAACCATTTAAAATTATAATACTTAATCAACATTAGTTGAATTCAACCAAAAAGAATACTAAAAATACAATAATACTATTTGGACATTTTTAA
>JAAAKG020132031.1:2934-14650 GCA_010014905.2 Druon quercuslanigerum | reverse complement strand
TTGAAATTAATTTTTTATTTGAAAATATATATAATAATTTTGTTTAATTCTGCAAATTAGTAAAGTTTTAAAATTTAACAATGTTGTTAAAAAGTCCTATTTTTTGGATAAAAATTGATTGAATTTTTGAAAGTTTGGTTTTTTGATTTCAAAACTCCCCTACTTTAGCATAAATACTTTTTGTTTAAATTAAGGTGTTCAAAAAAGTCAGACTTTTGATTTAAATTAAACTGTTTAAAAAAGTCAGATTTTAAAAAAAAATTAAGCTGTTTAAAAAAGTCAGACATTTTGTTTTCTTCTGGGTCAAAATTCACCTTTTTCTAGAAAATTTAATTTTTGTTAAAAATTCATATATTCCATGTTTCTGCCATAAAAAAATGCAAATATTTGATAGAGAATTCAATTATTGTGCTATATTTTCATTCGTTTTGTAAAAATTTATTTTTTTCTAAAAAATTCATATTTTGATCTTAAAAAGTCAACTGGAATGTTTTTTGGATAAAAATCTAATTATATTTTAAAGTTTTTTATTTCTAAAAATTCATCTGCTTCAAAGGAAGTTTATTCTTTTTTCAATATAAATGCAACTATTTAGCAGAGAGTTCAATTGTTTTTCTTTAAAAATTTAACTTTTTGATTTAAAAATTCGTGTTCTTTAATAAATTTTTTTATTAAAATCGCTACTTTTTAGTTAAAAATGATTCTTCTTTTCTTAAGTTTTCAACTATTTTAACATTCGTGGAAAATTAATTTTTCGCTGAAAACTCATCATTTTTGTTTGAAAATTCAATTTTTGAAGAGAAAATTCGTCTTTTAGCTTTAGAGTTTAACAATTTGGAAAAATTATTATTTCATTCTTGAGGGAAAAATCTTCATTTTTTGATAATTCATATTTTTGAATTTAAAATTCTGTTTTTTCAAAATTTAAATGACGACCCTTTTTTGTTGCGAATTTATCTTTTTAGTGTGAAAATTTGACTATTATGTTAAAAATCTAATTTCTTGTTTCTGTGATAAAATTAAAAATGCAAATATTTGATAGAGAATTCAACTATTGTGCTATATTTTCATCATTTTTGGATGAAAAAAACTCGCCTTTTAAAAAATTCATTTTTTTTGTAAAATTTTTTTTTTTTCCTACAAAATTCATATTTTTATTTTGAAAAGTCAACTGGAATGTTTTTTTAAAAAAAAAATCCAATTATATTTTTGAGTTTTTTATTTCTAAAAATTCATCCTCTTTAAGGGAAATTTCATCTATTTCTTATATAAATGCAACTATTTAGTAGAGAATCCAACAGTTTTGTCAAAAGTCCCTTTTTTGTTTAAAATTTGTCTTTTTGGATTGAAAATTCAATTTTTTTGTTTGATTCTTTTTTCTAAGAAACCATTTTTTCGTTCATAAATATTTATATTTTTATTTGAAAATTCATCTCCTTGCTTGAAAATTTAACTGTTTAGTCGAAAATCATTTTTTTTGTTTGAAATAAATTTTTTAACTCAAAATATAACTTTTCCAATTTTTTAAGATTGGTATTTTTTAGTGAAAATGCTCCTTTTTAGTACAAAAACAATAATTTTTCAAAAATTTTGCAACTTTTTAAAGTTTGAAAATTTTACAATAAAAGCATACTTTTTGCTTAAATTAGGCTGCTCAAAAAAGTCAGACTTTTTGGTTTTTTTTCTGGGAATTTTTTAAAATTAATAATTAAGCAATTTTAAGAAAAAATTTTTTTTTCATTAAAATACAAGTTTTAATTTGACCATTAAACTGTTTTGTTAAAAAGACATACTTTTTCATAGTGAATTTAATTTTTTTTTAAATTCATATATTCCATGTTTCTGTAATGAAATAAAAAATGCATCTATTTCAAAGAGAATTCAAATATTGTGCTATATTTTCATAATTTTTGGATAAAAAATATTCGTCTTTTAGAATTAAAAATTCATGTTTTTTGTAAAAATTTATTTTTTCCTACAAATTTCATATCTTGATCTTGAAAAGTGAACTGGAATGTTTTTTGGATAAAAATTCCAATTAGATTTTTTGAGTTTTTTATTTCTAAAAATTCATCATCTTTAAGAAAAATTTGATCTATTTTTGATATAAATGCAACTTTTTAGTAAAGAATTCAACAGTTTTGTTAAAAAGTCCCTTTTTTGTTTCAAAATTTTGTTTATTCACTTTTTTAAGAAATAATTTTTGTTGTTCTTGAAGATTTATTTTTTAATTGGAAAATTCATCAATTTGGTTGAAAGTTTAACTATTTTGTTTAAAATTAATCTTTTTTAATTGATAATTCAACTATTTGAGTAAAAATGAAACTAAATTGTAAAAAATTTAATTTTTGTTTAAATGCTTGTGTCTTTGCTTGAAAATTTATATGTTTAATCGAAATTTTTTTTCTTTTAAATAAATTTTTTAACTTAAAATATAACTTTTCCAATTTTTTAAGATTGGCATTTTATTAGTAAAAAATGCTCATTTTTATTGCAAAAATAATTTTTCTTTTTAATTTTGCAACTTTTTAAAGTTTAAAAATTTAACAATGTTCTTAAAAGGTCGTACTTTGTGGAGAAAAAAAATTGACTGCATTTTTGAAAGTTTGGCTTTTTTATTTTAAAACTCACCTGCTTTAGCATAAATACTTTTTGTTTATATTAAGCTTTTCAAAAAAGTCATACTTTTTGTTTAAATTAAGCTGTTTAAAAAAGTTGTACTTTTTGTTTTTTTCCTTATTAAAAATTCACATTTTTCTTGATATTTTTTTTAATTAAAAATTAAGCTATTTTAAGAGTAGTTTTGTCTTTATTGGATAAAAATACAGGTTTTAAGTTGACCATTAAACTGTTTTGTTAAAAAAAAAATTTTAAGTGAAAATTCCACTGTTTTCTTGAAAATTCAACTATTTCATAATAAATTTACTTTGTGTTAAAAATTCATATATTCCATGTTTCTGTAATAAAATAATAAATGCAACTATTTCATAGAGAATGAAGCTAATGCGCTATATTTTCAGCATTTTTTGATGAAAAAAAATCTTCTTTTAGGATTGAAAATTCGTTTTTTTTGTCAAAATTGATTTTTTCTATAAAATTCATATTTTGATCTTGAAAAGTCAACTGGAATGTTTTTTGCATAAAAATTCCAATTATATTTTTGAATTTTTTATTCATTAAAATTCATCTGCTTTACCAGAAATTTAATATTTTTTTATATGAATGCAACTATTTAGTAAACAATTCAACAGTTTTATTAAAAAGTCCCTTTTTTGTTTAAGACTCGTCTTTTTGGATTGAAAATTCAATTTTTTTTTGGTTGATTCACTTTTATAAGAAATAATTTTTTTGTTCTTGTAGATTTATTTTGTTATTGGAAAATTCATCAATTTGGTTGAAAGTTTAACGATTTGGATTAAAATTAATCCTTTTTAATTGATAATTCAACTACGTAAGTGAAAGTTAAACTAAATTAGTCGAAAATCTGATTATAACTTTTATTATTTAGTTGACTATTTAACAATTATCTTCAAAAAAATCCTTTTTTGTTGCAAATTCAACTGTGTAAAAATATGGAAATTTTTTTAGAACATTAAACTCTCGTTTAAAATTCATATTTTTTTGCTGAAAAGTCAACTGAAATGTTTTATGGATGACAACTTTTTTTTCTGAAAAATTAGGTTTGAAAAATTGGAAAAAGTTTGAAAATTTAACAATGTTGTTAAAAAGTCGTACTTTTTGGATAAAAAATTGACTGTATTTTTTAAAGTTTGATTTTTTGATATCAAAACTCACAATGTTTTTGTCTGGGTAAAAATGCACTTTTTTCTAGGAATTTTTTTTTAAATTAAAAATTCAGCTATTTTAAGAGAAATTTTCTCTTTATTGGATAAAAAAAAAGTTTTCGGTAGACCATTAAGCTTTTTTGTTAGAAATACATACTTTTTCGCTATTTTTGGATGAAAAATATTCATCGTTTAGGATTAAAAATTCATGTTTTTTGAAAAAATTTATTTTTTCCTAAAAATTTCACATTTTGATCTTGAAAAGTCAACTGGAATGTTTTTTGGATAAAAATTCCAATTATATTTTTAGGTTTTTTATTTCTACAAATTCATCTGCTTTAAGAGAACATTAATCATTTTTCGATATAAATGCAACTATTTAGTAGAGAATTCAACATTTTTGTTAAAAAGTCCCTTTCTTTGTTTAAATTTTGTCTTTTTGGATTAAAAATTCAATTGTTTTGGTTGCTTCACTTCTTCAAGAAATAATTTTGTTGTTCCTAAATATTTATATTGTTATTTAAAAATTCATCTCTTTGCTTGAAAATTTAACTGTTTAGTCGAAAATTCTTTTTTTTTGTTTGAAATCAATTTTTGAACTGGAAATATAACTTTTCCACTTTTTTTGGATTGATTTTTTTTTAGTGAAAAATGCTCCTTTTTAGTAAAAAAAAAATAATTTTTTAAAATTTTGCAACTTTTTAAAATTTTAAAATTTTACAATGTTGTTAAAAAGTCTTACTTTTTGGAAAAAAAATTGACTCGATTTTTGAAAGTTTGGTTTTTTTATTTCAAAACTTACCTTCTTTTGCATAAATTGCATCAGACATTTTATCAAAATTCAACTTTTTCTAGGAATTTTTTTTTTTAATTAAAAATTCAGCTATTTTAAGAGAAATTTTTTTTTTATAAAAATACAAGTTTTCGGTTGACCATTAAACTTTTTTGTTTAAAAAAAAAATACTTTTTCATGGTAAATTTAATTTTGGTTAAAATTTCATATGTTCTCTGTTTCTACGATAAAATAAAAAATGCATCTCTTTGATAGAGAATTCAACTATTGTTCTGTATTTTCATCATTTTTAAATGAAAAAAGTTCGTCTTTTAGGATTGAAAATTCTTTTTTTTCGTCAAAAAATTTTTTTTCCCTATGAAATTCATATTTTTATCTTGAAAAGTCAAATGGAATGTTTTTTGGATAAAAATTTCAATTATATTTTTTTAAGAGGCAATTAATCTTTTTTCGATATAAATGCAACAATTTAGTAGAGAATTCAAGGGTTTTGTTAAAAAGTCCTATTTTTTGGATAAAAATTGACTGGATTTTTGAAAGTTTGGTTTTTTGATTTCAAAACTCCCCTACTTTAGCATAAATACTTTTTGTTTAAATTAAGGTTTTCAAAAAAGTCAGACTTTTGGTTTCAATTAAACTGTTTAAAATAGTCAGACATTTGGATTTCTTCTGGGTCAAAATTCACCTTTTTCTAGAAAATTTAACTTTTGTTAAAAATTCATATATTCCATGTTTCTGTGATAAAATAAAAAATGCAACTATTTGGTAGAGAATTCAACTATTGTGATATATTTTCAACATTTTTGGATGAAAAAAATTCGTATTTTAGAATTAGAAATTCATTTTTTTTTGAAAAATTTATTTTTTCCTATAAAATTCATATTTTGATCTTGAAAAGTCAACTGGAATGTTTTTTTAAATAAAAATTCAATTATATTTTTAAGTTTTTTTATTTCTAGAAATTCATCTGCTTTAACAGAAGTTTATTCTTTTTTACATATAAATGCAACTATTTAGTAAAGAATTCATTTGTTTTTCTTTAAAAATTTAACTTTTTGATTTAAAAATTCGTGTTCATTAATAATTTTGTTTTATTAAAATCACTACTTTTTGGTTAAAAATGATTTTTCTTTTTTTAAGTCTTCAACTATTTTCAATTATTTTCATATTCCTGGAAAATTAATTTTTTGCTGAAAACTCATCATTTTTGTTTGAGAATTTGATTTTTGAAGAGAAAATTCGTCTTTTAGCTTTAGAGTTTAACAATTTGGAAAAATTATTATTTCATTCTCGAGGAAAAAATCTTCATTTGTTGAAAATAAGTATTTTTGGCTTTAAAATTCTGTTTAAAAAAAATTTTAATTATGACCCTTTTTTGTTGCGAATTTATCTTTTTATGGTGAAAATTTGACTATTATGTTAAAAATCTAATTTTTTGTTTCTGTAATAAAAATAAAAATGCAAATATTTGATAGAGAATTCATTTACTGTGCTATATTTTCATCTTTTTTGGATGAAGAACTTCGTCTTTTAAGAAAGAAAATTCATTTTATTGTAAAAATTTATTTTTTCCTTAAAAATTCATATTTTGATCTTGAAAAGACGAATGGAATGTTTTTTGGCTAAAAATTGCAATTATATTTTAGAGTTTTTTATTTCTACAAATTCTTCTGCTTTAAGATAAATTTAATCTTTTTTTGATATAAATGCAACTATTCAGTAAATAATTCAACAGTTTTGCTAAAAAGTTCCTTTTTTTGTTTAAAATTTGCATTTTTGGATTGAAAATTCAATTTTTTTTTTATTGATTCACTTTTTTTTTAAATAATTTTTTTTTGGTTGATTCACTTTTTTAAGAAATAATTTTTTCTTTGTTAAAGATTTATATATTTATTTAAAAATTCATCTCTTTCGTTGAAAGCTTAAGTATTTTGTTGAAAATTAATATTTTTTAATTGATAATTCAACTATTTGAGTAAAAGTTTAACTAAAGTGTTAAAAATTTAACTTTTGTTTGAATTTTTGTGTCTTTGGTTGAAAATTTAACTTTTTAGTCGAAAATCCTTTTGTTTGTTTGAAATTAATTTTTAACTACAAATACAGATTTTTGAATTTTTTAAGATTGGTATTTTTTGGTGGAAAATGCTCATTTTTAGTAAAAGAAGAATAATTTTTTTAATTTTGAAAATTTTTAAAGTTTTAAAATTTAACAATGTTGTTAAAAAGTCGTACTTTTTGGATAAAAAATTGACTACATTTTTAAATGTTTGGCTTTTTTTATTTTTAAACACACCTGCTGTAGCATAAATACTTCTTGGTTAAAATAAGCTTTTCAAAAAAGTCATACTTTTTGTTTAAATTAGGCTGTTTAAAAAAGTTGTACTTTTTGTTTTTTTTTCTGTTTCAAAATTCACATTTTTCTTGAATTTTTTTTAAATTAAAAATTCAGCTATTTTAAGAGTAATTTTTTCTTTATTGGATAAAAATACAGGTTTTAAAATGACCATTAAACTGTTTTGTTAAAAAAAAATTTAAGTGAAAATTCCACTGTTTTCTTGAAAACTCAATTATTTCATAATAAATTTACTTTTTTTTAAAAATTCATATATTCCATGTTTCTGTGATAAAATAATAAATGGAACTATTTGATAGAGAATTCAACAGCTTTGTTAAAAAGTTCCTTTTTTGTTTAAAATTAATTTATGTTCATTGATAATTCAACTATTTGTGTAAAAGTTAATGTCAATGCTTACAAAATTAATTTTTGTTGAAATGCTTATGTCTTTGCCTCAAAATTAAACTCGTTAGTCAAAAATATGATGATTATATTTTTAGTTACAAATTTTATTATTTGGTTGACTATCTAAAAATTTACTTCAAAAAAAATTCTTTTTTGTTGAAAATTCAATTGTGTGAAAGCGTGAATATTTTTGTAGAACATTAAACTCTCGTTTAAAATTCATATTTTTTGCTGAAAAGTCAACAGAAATGTTTTTTGGATGACAATTATTTTTTCTGAAAAATTAGGTTTGAAAAATTGGAAAATGTTTGAAAATTTAACAATGTTCTTAAAAAGTCGTAATTTTTGGGTAAAAAATTGACTGGACTTTTGAAAGTTTGGTTTTTTGATTTTAAAACTCTCCTGCTTTAGAATAAATTACATCTTTTTTGGATAAAAATGATACTATTTGGTACAAAATTCAACAAATCTTTGAATTAAGCTGTTTAAATAAGTCAGACTCTTTGTCAGACTCTTTTTAATTAAAAATTCAGCTATTTTAAGAGAATTTTTTTAAATAAAAATACAAGTTTTCGGTTGACCATTAAACTGTTTAGTTAAAAAGACATACTTTTTCATAGTAAATTTATTTTTTGTTAAAAATTTACATATTCCATGTTTTTGTGATAAAATAAAAAATGCAACTATTTGATAGAAAATTCAACTATCGTGCTATATTTTCACCATTTTTGGATGAAAAAATCCGTCTTTCAAGATTAAAAATTCATTTTTTTTGTAAAAATTTATTTTTTCCTAAAAAATTCATATTTTGATCTTGAAAATTCAACTGGAATGTTTTTTGGATAAAAATTCCAATAATATTTTTGAGTTTTTTATTTCTAAAACTTCATCTTCTTTAAGAAAAATTTATTCTTTTGTTGATATAAATGCAACTATTGAGTAGAGAATTCAACATTTTTGTTAAAAAGTACCTTTTTTTGTTTAAAATTTGTCTCTTTGTATTGAAAATTTAATTTTTTTGGTTGATTCACTTCTTCAAGAAATAATTTTGTTGTTCCTAAATATTTATATTTTTATTTAAAAATTCATCTCTTTGCTTGAAAATTTAACTGTTTAGTCGAAAATCCTTTTTTTTTATTTGAAATAAATTTTTGAACTGGAAATATAACTTTTCCAATTTTTTAGGATTGATATTTTTTTGTAAAAAAAAATTCGTTTTGTAAATTTTGCAACTTTTTAAAGTTTGAAAATTTCACAATAAATTAATACTTTTTCTTTAAATTACGCTGTTCAAAAAAGTCAGACTTTTTGTTTAAATTAAGCTGTTTAAAAAAGTCGGACTTTTTGTTTTTTTCTGGGTCAAAATTCAACTTTTTCTGGAATTTTCTTAAATAAAAAATTCAGCTATTTTAAGAGAAATGTTGTCTTTATTGGATAAAAATACAAGTTTTCGATTGACCATTAAACGGTTTTGTTAAAAAGACATACTTTTTAGATAAAAACTCCACTGCTTTGTTGAAAATTCAACTATTTTATAGTAAATTTAATTTTTGTCAAAAATTCATATATTCCATGTTTTTGTGATAAAATAAAAAATGCAACTATTTGATAGAGAATTCAACTATTGTGCTATATTTTCATCATTTTTCGATAAAAATATTCGTATTTTAGAATTGAAAATTAATTTTTTTGTCAAAATTATTTTTTCCTAAAAAATGCATATTTTGACCTTAAAAAGTCAACCGGAATGTTTTTTGGATAAAAATCTATTTATATTTTTAAGTTTTTTATTTCTAAAAATTCATCTGCTTCAAAAGAAGTATATTCTTTTTTCAATATAAGTGCAACTATTTAGTAGAGAATTCAATTGTTTTTTTTTTTAAATTAACTCTTTGATTTAAAAATTCGTGTTCATTAATATTTTTTTTTTATTAAAATCACTACCTTTTGGTTAAAAACGATTCTTCTTTTCTTAAGTCTTCAACTATTTTCAACCATTTTCACATTCGTGGAAAATTAATTTTTCGCAGAAAACTCATCATTTTTGTTTGAAAATTCAATTTTTGAAGAGAAAATTCGTCTTTTAGCTTTAGAGTTTAACAATTTAGAAAAATTATTATTTCATTCTTGAGGGAAAAATCTTTATTTTTTGAAAAAGTGCATTTTTGGTTTTAAAATTCTGTTTAAAAAAAATTTAAATTACGACACTTTTTTTGTAGAGAATTTATCTTTTTAAGGTGAAAATGGAACTATTTTATATTACAAATCTAATTACTTGTTTCTGTGATAAAATTAAAATTGAAAATATTTGATAGAGAATTCAACTATTGTGCTATATTTTCATCATTTTTGGATAAAAAAATTCGTCTTTTAAGATTGAAAATTAATTTTATTGTAAAAATTTATGTTTTCGTAAAAAATTCATATTTTGATCTTAAAAAGTCGACTGGAATGTTTTTTGGATTAAAATTCCAAGTATATTTTTGAGTTTCTTATTTCTAAAAAATCATCTGCTTTAAGAGAAATTTAATGTTTTTTCGAGATCAAAATATGAACTTTTTAGGAAAAAATAAATTTTTACAAAAAAAAAAAACGAATTTTTAATCTTAAAAGACGGATTTTTTCATCCAAAAATGGTGAAAAAATCCGTCTTTTAAGATTAAAAATTCATTTTTTTTGTAAAAATTTATTCTTTCCTAAAAAAATTAATATTTTGATTTTGAAAATTCAACTGGAATGGTTTTTAGATAAAAATCTTTTGGTTTTGGTTAAATCACTTTTTTTAGAAATAAATTTTTCGTTCTTAAATATTTATATTTTTATTTGAAAATTCATCTCTCTGCTTAAAAATTGAACTGTTTAGTCTAAAATCCTTCTTTTTTTTTTTTTTTTTAAACTAATTTTTTTAACTGAAAATATAACTTTTAAAATTTTTTAAGATTGGTTAGCTATTTACCAATTTTCTTCAAAAGAAATCTTTTCTGGTTGCAAATTTAACTGTGCTGTTAAAAATTCATATTTTTTTGGCGAAAACGTAGATATTTTTGTAGAAAATTAAACTCTCGTTTAAATTTCATCTTTTTTTTGCTGAAAAGTCAACTGAAATCTTTTTTTTGATGACGACTATTTTTTCTCAAAATTCGTCTTTTTTATTTAAAAATTGACCTGTCTTATTAGAATTTAATTTTACTTGGACAAAAATACAACTTTTGGTTAAAAATGTGACGATGATGTTAAAAAAGTGAGTCTTTTTGTTTAAATTAAGCTGTGCAAAAAAGTCAGACTTTTTTCTTTAAATAATCTTTTCTGGGTCATAATTCACCTTTTTCTGGAATTTTTTTTCAAATTAAAAATTCAACTATTTTGAGAGAAATTTTGTCTTCATTGGATAAAAATGCAAGTTTTTGATTGACCGTTTAACTGTTTTGTTAAAAAGAAATAGTTTTTAGGTAAAAATTTCACTATTTTGTTGAAAATTCAACTATTTCATGGTAAGTTTACTTTTTGTTAAAAATTCATATTTGATGATTAAAAACAACTGAACTTTTTGTGGGTGAAACTTAAACTTTAAAAAATACGTCCTTTTTATTAAATATTCATTTGTTCTAGTACAAATTTTTTTTTTCTGCCAACTAAAATATTTTTTTAGAGAAACACTATTTTTCTGAAAATTTGTCTCTTTGATATCAAAATTCACCTCTTTTCGTAAAATTTTTATTTCACTTGGGCAAAAATGCAAATGTTTCGTTAAAAATTAAACAATCTTGTTCAAAAGTTATATTTTATTGTTGTAAATTCGACTATTTTTCATAAAATTAATTTAATATATACTATTGTTATTTTGAGATTGAATATGAACTAGAATCTTCTTTTCATAAAAATTTAATTATTTTTTTCAATCTTTCTTGTTAATTTATCTGTTTTAAAAGAAATTTTATTTTTCTTGAATAAAAATGCAATTGTTCGGTTGAAAAATTTACCTCTTTTTTGAAAGTCAGTCTTTTTAATTTTGAAATTCATATTTAAAATTGATTTTAAAAAAATTCATTGATTGAAAGTATTTTTTATACTTTTGTTTAAATTTCATATTTTTGTGGTAAAAATAAAACTGAAATCTTTTCTAAAGGGAAATGTACCTTTTTTACTTGTTTTTTTTTTTAAATTCAGCTATTTTAAGAGAACTTTTATTTTTGTTGGGAAAAATTGCAAATTTTTTGTTAAAAATTTAACAATCTTGTTAAAAAGTCACATTTTATTGTTGAAAATTCGACTATTTATCATAAAATTAACTTAATTTTTAGAATTCTTATTTTGAGATTAGAAGTGAACCAGATTTTTCTTTTGATAAAAATTTAATTTTTTTTCAATCATTCTGTTTAATTTATCTGTTTTAAAAGA
>JAAAKG020132030.1:0-14650 GCA_010014905.2 Druon quercuslanigerum | reverse complement strand
TTCCGCATCGGACACTTTGTCAGCTTCCTTGCCATCTCCGCTTATAACTCTTTGCTTTTTTTGTTTAGAATACAAACGAAAAAGATGAATTCTCTCAACACAAAACGTGATATTTAATATTACAACAAAAAATGATCGGCACGATAAAAATTGCTAATTTCTTGCAAGTCTTCTTTTATTTTAATCTTACTGATTTAAGGGAAAAAAACTATTTTTAATGGGATATCTGGCACTGAGGAGGGCCCCTATCCGTGGCCGAAACGTTTGCCATCGTAGTTTTAATTTGTACACAGTGCAAAACTTTTAATTACAAATATCCTTTCGACCCGAATGCCAATAAAACAATTTGCTAAATAAAATAGAAAATGAATCTTCTTGTTTAAAAATTAAACTGTTTGAAACAAAAGCTCATCTTTTTGGTAAGAATTTCATTGTTTTTTTATTGAAAATGAAACATTTTTTTTGAAAATCAATCTTCTTTGTTGAAAATCTACCTTTTTTATTCAAAATTTAATTACTTAGTTGAGTCTACAACCATTTTGTTAAAAATTCAATTTTTTAATATCAAATTTTAAATTATTATTAACAGCTGTTCATAACTTCTAAATATCTTTTACAATGATTTAAATTTAAAATATTTTGTTTATATAAAAAATCAGTTTCAATTTTCCAATAAAAATTAAAAATTTGTTTCAAGTTCAATTTTTTTGGAATAAAATTGTTTTCAATTTTTCAAACATGAAAAAATACTTTTCAGCAATTGTTTAAGTCTTTCAAGATTGAATGGAAAAAAAATTATTTAAAAATGTATGCTTAAAAATAAAAGTCTAAAATTGAAAATTTTGTTTAGTAAATGATTTTTAAATACGGTTTATAAACTAAATATTATTATAATTAAAGAAGATAAAAATCCAAATAAATATTTAAAAAAAATTTGAAATCGAATTATGGATAGATTTTTCTTCTGGAATGTAGAAAATTCACTGTCATTTTATGGAATTTTTCGGTCTCAAAAAATTCCCGGTTTCCCGGTCCACCATATAAACTCGAACAGAGCATTTGAGAGAAATTAAAGTTTTTATTGTTTAAACAACAATATATCCTAATTAGAACATATATTTTTACAAAAAAAATTTAGAGTGAAATAAGCATATACCTGTTTTTAATTTGAAGACTTGCTACAGACCAGGTAGTTCGAGAAAGTCAGGGAATGTCAGGGAAAATAGGATAAAATTATGAAATTTTTAAAAAACTAAAGTTAAAGGTAATTTTATTATTATGATTAAAAATCCTTTTTGGCTAACTAAAAATTGTTGTTGACAACAAAATTTTGTTTGTTTAAAAATTTCACTATCTTGTTGAATAATCATCTTTTTGGTTTGAAAATTCCATTGAAAATGAACTTTTTTATCAAAATTCAACTGTTTCGTTGAAAATTCGGTTATTTTTTGATTGAAAAATAATTTTTTTTTCAATTAAGATTTAACTAATTCATTATGGGGTGAAAAGTTATATTTTTCGGAGAAAATTCACCTGTTTCTTAAAAAATTCGTAAAAATTGGTTAATTTTTACTTATTTTAATTTTAAATTAAAAATATTTTTGGTGGAAATATCAATTATAACCTCTGTTGTTGAAAATTTATCTTTTTATCAAAAAAATGAATTTTTTTTAACTTAAAATTCAACCATTTTTTAAAGTTTATCTTTTTGGTTGAAAATGAATGCTTTGTTAAAATTAAACTGTTTGGAACAAAGCTCGTCTTTTTGGTAGAAATTGTATCGTTTTTTTTATTGAAAATAAAACTTATTCTTTTTTAAGATTAATCTGCTTTATTGAAAATTCAAACTGCTTCGTTAACACTAATTCTAGTTTAATAAAAATTCATTATTTGATTTTTAATTTTAAAGTTATTATTACAAGATTTTCATAACTTCTAAATATCTTTAACAATTATTTGAATTTCAAATAATTTTTAAAACAAAAAACCATTTTCAATTTTCCATTGAAAATTTTCAATTTTTTCAAGTTAAATTTTCATTTTTTTTCGAAAAAAATCATTTGAAATTTTTCAAAAACGAAAAAATACTTTTCAACCAAAATTATTTTTTGACCAAAGAGATAAATCTTTAATAAAAAAAGAATTTAAAAAATTATAAAAATAAAAATTGCAAATTGCAAATTATGTAAGGTAAAAGATTTTTGAAATACGCTTTATAAAATGAATAATGTCATAATTAAAGAAGATAAAAATCAAACTAATTATTTGAAAAATGGTTGTAATCGAATTTGGATAGATTTTTCTTCTGAAATTTGTAAAATTTACTGTCATTTCCCAGGATATTCTTTTTGGTTAAAAATTTATTTTAAATTCAAATATTTGGTTGAAAATTCATGTACTTTGATAAAAATTCGTCTATTTTGGTAGGAAATTCATCTTTTTCGTTGAAAATTTACTTTTAATTGATTGAAAAAGTGTTTTCAGTTGAAAATTTATTTGTTTTACGTAAAAATTCAACTATTTGTTAATAATACATTTTTTTAGAAAAGTACTCTCATTAAATAAAACTTCGTCTTTTTGGTTAAGAATTTATTTCAGTGGTCGAAAATTTAACAACTTTGTTAAAAAAACGTTCCTTTTATGCTTGACAAATTATCTTACTAAATTACAATTTAAGTATTTTATTTTTGGTAGAAAATTGATCTTTTTAGTTAAAAATGAATGTATTTGGTTTAAAATTCCATTTAAATTCCAATATTTGGTTGAAAATTCATGTACTTTGTTAAAAATTCGTCTAATTGTGGTAGGAAATTCATCTTTTTGGTTGAAAATTGATCTTTTTGGTTCACAATTATTTTTTTCTTATTTGGAAAATTTTTTTGAAACTAAGAATGTAACTATTTCATTTTTTGTCAAAAAATTATTTTTGTATAGAAATTTGATCTCCTTGATTCAAAATTATACTATTTCGTGGAAAATTTACTTTGAATTTATTTAAAAAGTATTTTTAGTCTTTTTGGTTAAAAATTTATTTTAGTGGTCGAAAAGTTAACAATTTTGTTAAAAATACGTTCCTTTAATGATTGAAAAATTATTTCACGAAATGAAAATTTCAGTATTTTATTTTTGGTAGCAAATTGATCTGTTTAAAAATTAATATATTTGGTTAAAAATTTAATCTTTTTTAGTTAAAGATTTATCATTTAGTTCAAATATCTCTTTAATAATTCCATTTTTTGTCGAAAACTGACCTTCTTTGATAAAAACGCAATATTTTTCGTTGAAAAATATTTCGTTTATTATAACATTTAACAATTCTATTTTTTATTAAGAATTAATTTCTTTCATTAAAAAAAATATTTTGGTGAAAATTCTTTTCTTAATAGAAAATTCATCTTTTGGGTTTAAAATTAAATTCTTTTTTTGAGGATTCAATTTTTTGTTCAACATTTATTGTTTTAACTGAAGAGTTAATTCTTCTATTTGGGCTAAATAACTATTTTTTGGATGTGAAATTTTAACTATTCTAATTTGGGTTAAAAATTAATCTTTTTTATATGAAAATTCATGTATATTTTGAATATAAAATAATCTTTTGTATAAATGTATTTAAAATTTTTTTTATTAATATTGTTAATGTTCTAGTTGTATGGTTGGTTTTATACCTATAGAAGAATTTAAATGTAGTGCCTTTTATAGAAAATTTAACTATTCTATTTTTGCTTGAAAATTTGCATTTTAGTTGAAAATAAATTAATTTTGCTGAAAACTCGTTTTTTGTTTTTTAAAATTTAGTTTTTTAACTGCAAATTGAATTATTTGTTGAATTATTTTGTTGAAGACGAAAAAATTGAATTATATTGTTGAGGAATCATTTTTTATTTGAAAATGGATTCTTTTACCTAACAATTTAGTTCTTCCATTTCTGTTTAAAAAATCATTTTTGTTGAAAATTTTTTTTGTAACAACTTAACTATTCTAATTTTTGTTGATAATTAAACTTTTTTCGATGAAAATTCATGTACTTTGTTGGAAAATCAACTTACTATTTGTTTAAAAATTCATATTTCTCGTTGAAGATTTATCATTTCAGTAAAACATTCAATTGCTCGGATTAAAATATATCTTTTTGATTTGTAAAGTCGACTGAAAAGTGTTTAAAATGTATTTAGAACTTATTTTATCATTTAAATTTAGGGTTCTTCCCAACTTGAAGCGATAAATTTCGACGCGCAATTTATGTAATGTAATTATGAATAATAAAAATAGAAAATAAAATTTTTTAAATCCTAATTTAAAATCTCAAAACAGCGACAAAAACATTCCGCAAAATCTAAAATACGATTTAAAGGTGAGAAAAAAATCCTCAGCCAAGATGACGGACGTGCCGCTGATTTACCCAAAAAAAAATTTTATCGGAAAAAAATTATGTATCAGTAGACAATCTCAAAGATACACTGACCAAAAATTGAGGCAAGCTAGGCTTCCGAATGTAGGTGAAAAAGTTTTGATTTAAAAAAGTGAACCAATTCCGAGTAAATCGTCCAAGAATTTTGAGGTCACAATTTAGCAGGTTTTGAAAATCGGTTTTCGGTAGCGTTGTAAAATTGATTGATTATAAAAAAATTATTTTATTTCAAAAAAAAAATCAGTGTGACGATATTGCACTGAGATAGACGATTATTCTGTGAAAGGACAAAAAAGAGACAATATTTTCGTGATAAAAGATAATAATTGCAAAAAAGATCAGAAGGGACATAAGAAATTTTTAGCGCTCTAAAATAACATGTTAAGATTTAAAATAAATTTAAAATAATTTGTTTTGTTTCTGCATTAAAAAACGTGAATTCAAAAACTTCTTTTTCATTACAGCGTGTATTTGATTCTTCTAGAATTTTAATCCAATAATCCATTTTTGAAAAATGTTTGCTGCCACTCTTTGAGTATAAAATGAACTTTGTTTTAGAGGGACGCGTTTTAAAAAAATTTTGAGAGCTAGAAAGAAAGCCTGAATTTTTCCTTTTAATAACTTTTTTTAAGATGAAAAAAAAAAGAAAAGAAACAATGCTTTTTTCCAAATTTTAGGTTTCATTTTTGAAGCTCACATCGAAATCCCTCCGTTGTCCAAACATTTAATCATATATTTTACCTTCAAAAATGCTAATGACAAATTAAAAAGGAGTGAAAAAATCTATCGAAATATTTCTGAAGGAAATTTCTTCAATCGCCAATAGAAGAGTTTTAAAAAAGCCAAAATAGCCAAAGTTTTAATTAAAATTGATAACTTTGATTTTTGAAGTGGGTACGCTTGAGAAAAGAATTAACAAAATTGAGGAAGTTGTAAATCTTTCGGAAGCGGGAGTCAGAAATAGGTAGATCTAAAGAAACACATTTAAATAAAAAATAAAAAATTTTCAGAGCCTTAAAGATTTATAGCTCAGTACAGGAAAATTCGAATTAAAAATGTTCTTAAATTTATAGAAACACGGAGAAAGAAAAGACAAATAAATTTCATATTTCAAATTAAAATTTATCTATTCCAGTTGATGATTTATTATTTTAGTTAAGACTTTATATGTTAGTTTAGAAATTCAACTACTCGTATTTTTGGTTGAGAATTTATTTATCTTCTTTTGCTAAACATTTTATTATTTGTCTGAAATTTAATTATTTTATTTAAACTTTAACCATTTCTTAAAGTAAATAATTCTATTTAGTTAAAAATTCGTCTCTTTTTGTAGAAAATATACCTACACATCTTAGTAAAATATTCGTATTTTGAATAGAGAACTAAACAATTTGGGTAGAAATTAACTTTTTGTTAAAATTATTATTTTCGGGTTAAAATAGTCTACCGCGTGTTATCGAAAATTCACATTTTGGGTATAAATTTTAATTTTGTTCAATTTATATTTTTTTGTTCATAATTTACCTTTTTTAGTGTAAAATTGATTATTGTAGTTAGAAATTCAAGAACATGGCTGACAGTTTCATCCCTTGCTAGAAATTAATTTTTATGGGTAAAAATGTAATTACTTTTTTTTAAATTTACCTCTTTATTTGAATCTTTCATTACTTTGTAGAATTCATCTTTGTGATGGAAAATTTAACTAGTTGGTTAAAAGTTAAACTCGTTTTTTGAAAATTTTTTATGGTTCAAGGTTAAAGATTTAAAAATTTTAGTTCAAAATTTCGCTATTTAGTTGAAAATTAGTATTTTTTCTTGAATTTAACTGTATTTTATTATAAATTAAACATCCTTGTGTTGATATTTGAGCCATTACATATTTAATTAAAAATTGATTTTTTTAAATTAAAAATTTGACTACTTGGTTAACAGTTAAACTTCTTCGTTACAAATTAACATTTTTGTTTAAGGATTTATCAAATCAGTTAAAAATTTGCCTCATCGGTTTAAAATACAATTATTTTGTTTAATATTATTTTTATTGGTTAAAAATTACTTTTTTAACTGAAAATTCAATTTTTTCCATTTTTTTGTTCTAAATTGACCTTTTTTTGATTGAAGATTTAACTGGCTTGTTTAAAATTTAATCTTTTTCAAGTAAAATTCAGACTATTTGGTTAAAAATTCATGTATCATGTTGAAAACACTTCTTTTCTGATAAAAAAAATTAGTCGTTTGGTTTGGGAATTCAGCTTTTCTAGTTGCAAATTCAACGACTCTGTTGATCTCCTTGGTGGAAATTTAATTTTGCAATTAAAAATTTAATAATTCTAGTTAAAAATTTATCATCTAAGTTGCAAATTCATCATTTTGGTCAAAATAAACTTTTTGTTGAAAAGACGTATTTTCGGATTGAAAACTCAAAAGTTAAATAGAAAATTCAATTATTTAGTTGAAAATTCGTCTTTTTTGCTTCAATTAAACTCTTTTTCATTCTAAATTAAAATTAATCCATTAAAAATTAAAACCATTAATTACATTTGCTTGAAATATCAATTATTACATTTCTCGTTGGAAATTCATGGTTTTGGTTAAAAATTTCACTACTTGGTTGAAAGTTCAACTTCTCCGCTACACATTAATTTTAATTTTTTTTTTTTAATGATTGATCATATTATTTGAAAAATCATCTTTTTTGGTTGAAGATTCAACTATTTAGTTTGATAACTTATCTTTTTTAGTTTGAAAATTTAACGATTTTATTAAACTCCTGTCTTAATGTCATTTGAGTTTAAAATTCATCTTTTGTGTTAAAAATTTAAGTATTTTGTTTAAAGTTTGTTCTTTAAATTTTTTTTTTAGATATTCTAAAAATTTGAATCGAAGATGTAATGCTTTTATTCAGAAAATTATCCTCTATTCGTGTAAAACAATATATTTAGAGGTCGCTATGGAGGTTTTCATGTTGGAAAAAACCACAAAAAACAATTTTTTAAAAATTATAAACAAAGTTGTTTTTTGCGGGAACTAGCAACCATAAAGTTTCTATCTTATGAGTTTTTGAATGTGTGATTAAATTCTTCACTAAAAAATGTTTTATAATTATGAAACTTTTAGGAAACACTATCTCACCTTACTAAAAACAATTTTCGTTATTAAAATAAAAATGTAGGCATTATTTTCCCTACAATTATGGCAAAAAATATTTTGTTCGAAAATTAAAATATCGATAAATTTTTGTCAAAGAAAAGTCTGTATTTCTTTTATATATTTAATTGAATAGAATTTATAGGGTTTTTAGAGCAAAAGCCTCTCCCAAAGTTGAGATTATTAATAGAAAAAATTCCTCGAATGAAAACACGATAAAAGTGAAAAATAAAAATTCTGAATGCGTTTATTGTATGCAGATTGAAGGTTTAAAGTCGAATTACAGATACAAAAATTCCTTTTTTTGCATCTGGAGACAAAAAACAATTTTTAGAAAGCTTCTTTTTTCACACAAGAAAAATCGAACAATTTTTCAAAAAATGTTTGTAAGTTCTTATTAGAATGTACAGACAACCTTTGCACATTTCCGAGAGTTTTCCTAAATTATTTTAAATATAACTTGTCCAAATTTGGCTCAAAGTTTTTTTAATAACATTAATGTACTTCAGGTACATTAATGTTATTTTAATTTTAATATTAAATTTTCAAAAAAATATGAAAAAGTGTAAAATAAAAGTAGTATATACACTAGGTTGCTTCAAAGTGCATGGCAATATTTTTCATGCTAGGTGACAACGACCCGTCCCCCACGCATTTAATTACAAATCCGAAAATGGAAATTTCCTAATTTTTATTTTATTTTATTTTTATCCCATGTAAAAATAATGGAGAAAATCACTTTTTTGAGTTTTTGGAATAATTGTTTAGGGTTTGCGAAAATGTGACAGGTAAGTACTGAGGCTTCTTGAGAATTATGCAACGAAGAATTTTATGTATCAGACATATGGGTTTGACACCTGTAACAAACCAAATCCTTAAAACCAAAAATGTTAATTCTTCATGAAATTGATCTTTTGAGCACTATGTTTTTGTCTTTTTTACGCTAAATTATTTATATTGATCTAGTAGAATATTTATTAACATTGGTTAATTAATTTTCAATTATTTAAATAAATGGAATTTGTTGGACTTTTTTTTCGAAAATTTCGTTTCCTTTTTCTTTACATATTATGACTATTGGTCTAGTGGAATATTTATTCCCATTAGTTTATTTTTTGAATCACTTAAATAAATGGGGTTTGTTTCAATAATTAAAACAAAATTTTATAAGAAACTAATTATGTTTCTTTCGTGGAATATTGATCAACATTGTTTGATTTATTTTTGATTGTTCAAGCAAATTCCATTTAGTTAAATAATTTAAAAAATTTCAATTATTACTGTTGGTCTATTTAAATATTTAACAACATTGGTTAACTAATTTGTAATTATGTAAACAAATTTCATTTGTCTAAAAAATATTTTTTTTTCAAATATTCGTGGAACTGGCAGTTTATTATTATTAAGTGGCATAAATTTATTTTCAAATATTTTTCAATTTTTGAATCAATAAATTATTATTTATTTTTAACTAATAATCAAGATCGTATATTAAATAATTTTATATTTAAATCTTACCTTCATTATTTAACAAAGCCTTATTTGTTTTCACAAATTCAATTTGTTCGCTCTTTTCTTATGTAATCTTAATATAAAATGTCTATCACTGTGTGACACGACATAATTATGTTTTTTTTTGCTGTCTGTAAACTTTAACCTATACTAACAGTAATAATTTTGAAAAAAAAATATATATAAAAAATGGAATTTCTTTAAACTGTTTTAAAATGATTCACCGATCTTGATAAACATTCCACTAAAGAAATTTTAATATTTTTTAATAAGAAAGATGCATTAAACAAAAATTATTTAAACAAATTTGTAATACTTTAAATAATTAAAAATTATAAACCAATGTTAATAAATATTCCACAAGAACAATAGTAATAATTTTTAGGATAAAAAAACAATTTTCAATAAAAAATTATGTAAACAAATTCAATTGGTTCAAATGATTCAAAAAAGTGATTTTTTCCCGTGCATTTGACATGCGTAATTTCAAGTTAAAACCGATACCTGTTTAAAAAAATTAGGGAATTTCTTTTCTCGAATTTGGAATGAAGTGGGAGGGGGCCGTTGCCCTGTAAAAAAAAGTATTTTTGAACAACCTTTACAGACAACTGTTGAAAGTCGTAACAATTATTACAATCATTAGATTTTTATATTGTTAGAAATGCAGAAACAAAAATTCAAATCTTTTTTAAAATCGCTGTTTTCTTTTCATTTCAAGGATGAAATTCAGTCTCAGTTTATTATTTTAAAACTGAAATATGAATTATTATGTTTGTTAACATCATCATAAATAAGAAAAAGATTATAAAAATATGGGCTCTAATGTAATTTTTGTTTCGGGATATTGTCATCCAGTATACTCTTTTTTAATTTCAAAATATGATTTTTCAGTCTTTGTTGTATTTTCTGATCCATTTCGATTTTTTGCTTAGGGACAGTTTAATTTTAACATCTCTCATTTCTCTATTGCAATTTGTATCATTTTTTAATTTCATGAAATTGAAATTTATATATGAAAAATCCTCTGCTAATTTTATTTTAAGAACAAAAAAGAAAAAATAATAGAATGTATCAAATAGAGCAGAGGTTGATTTTTAAAATTAGTTTTTGGCTTCTGCTATATTTAAAACAACTTTCAGTTTATGCAAAAAGAGATCATATATTTATACAACAGAAATATGTAGTAGATTATGCATGGAAATTTGATGATAATTCCCAACTGTTAAACAATTTCTTTCTCCAACCTAATTTTTTTTACTATAAAGATAACAAACCTAACTTCAATTAGGTGAATTGAAGTTTATTGAAATGCCTGAAAACTTAATTAAAATATTAGCCAAAGGCATTTTTTAAATTTCTAAATGCCTCAATAATGTCAGAAAATTAAATACAAAGTTTCTGTATCAAAATTTTCACTGAATAAAAATATAACTAAAGTTTCCAACGTTTATGAGAGACAAAAAATAAAAAAATGCTTCTAGCTGTCGGGAAGAGCAGAAGATTTAAACCGCTGTGTCTAAAAATTCCAGTAAAAATTCTGAAATTTAATTTAATTTAATTTCAATCTAAAGAATATATGTTGCAGATTTTGATAGTGAATAATTTAAAAAAAGCTTTAACTCCCTAGCTTATGCAGAAAGCAGTCTTTTTCAACCCCCCATGCGGAAATATTATGCCTAGTTTATAAATAGTGTGAAGTATTATAAATAATGTTCATTTTGTATAAAACATTTTGTATAAAGCAAATGAATATCATATATAAAACTTTACACTATATATAAACTATACATAATTTTTTTTCCTGGGCCCTAAGTCTCAAAAATCGATAAAAAATTCTAAAATGTGTTTCAAATTTTTTTCCTAATTTCTGTCGCGTTAATCTTGTGAGGGTTAATGTTGAATAATTACAAAAAATGTTTTATGCTTCTAGCTGCGCGGCAAAGCAATTTTTTCCAACCCTTAAGTTTCAAAAATCGATATCAATTATAAATTTTTCCAAAATGTGTCACATGAATCTTGTAGAGTTTGCGGTAAATAATTGCAGCAGAATTCTTACCCACCTATCTGCCACGAAAAGCAGTAGTTTTCAACCCTTAAGTCTTCAAAATCTTGAAATTTTTAATGATCAATCATTATAAGAAAAATGTGCATCCCTTGAGCTGCTGGAGAAAAAAGTTCTTTTCGAACCCGAAATCTAAAAATAAAAAAACAACTCTAAATTGTGTTCCAATTTTTCTACCTAAAATATAATTTATAAATTTTGTAGATTTTGTTTATTGCAAAAAAGTTTTATCACCTTAGCTTCCAGGGAAGGCAGCCGTCTCAAAAAAAATCTTACATTTTTTGTAAAGTTTTTACTTAAAATCTAAGGAATTATTCCATTTTCAAACCTCAATCTTGAAAATCGCAAAACAGAAAATTCCATACCTAAGATCTGAGAAATATATTTAGTAGATTTTGGTAATGATTATTTTTTTAAGTTTTATTCCTTCAGCTGCCTGAAAAACAGTAGGTTTTAACCCCTTAGTCACAACAATCTAGAAAAGATTTAAAATGTCTCAGATTTTAGGTAAAAAATTTGGAACACATTTAAATATTTTTATTGATTTTTGAGGCTTAGGGGTGAAAACGACTGCTTTTTCCATCAGGTAAAGGATGTAACTGTTTTTTTTTTACTTTTTTTTGTTTGTTTATTTATTACTTTGCGTTTCATATAAACGCTGAATGTTTGAGTTCCATGAAAAAAGTGATACCTGAATAAAAAATATCACTTAAAACCTGTTACACACTTCATTGGAAACGTTTCTGGAGGTGAAGATGTCGAGACAGACACCGAGACCCCTTGTCCCTGAGAAATGCAAATCAGAAAAGGCAGCTTTGGAATTCGCGCCTCCACGGGGTCATGACCCGGCGCTTTAGCTCTGATGCTTCCTCTGTTTCCTCACAGAAAGCAGCACCTACTCTTTTCTCTGATATTTGTGTCAGAACTTGCTATCTCTCCAGGAAGGGGAAGTTAGTGTAGGAGGGATGTGGGAAATGCAAGGCAAAAAACGTTTTCCACTTGCCGAAGGGAAGGAGCTTTCATGACGTAGAGCTTGCGTTTGCGTATTCCCTCCCGACCAGAATATGCTTTCAGCGTCGGTCTAGTCTGACTGGAGTACGACGAATTATCGATCCACAAAGTGTACCCGAGTCCATTGATCGAAAAGTAACAAAAAAATTTCCATGCTACTAATACCGCCAGAGAAATATCAAATTCCTTTGTTCTTTCAAAGAAATTTTTCGAGTTCATTGAACTAGACTGAACAGGAAGCAGTCGGTGCATTTTCTGAGTAAAGCCTAGACACCCCTTTGGTACCCAATCGCACCCTCTGATGTCACACCACTGTTAGGTGAAACGTAGCTTCATTGATTGCGACGTCGTACTCGCCGGGGCCACGAGTAGAGAGGAAAACCGAACCGCACAACCCTTCGAGTTTCTATACCATTCAGAACTGATTTTATGTTCAAGACTAATAAGAAATCAAATCCATAAGTTGCAATCATAATATCCGAAGTATTTTGTTAACGGGGAGGATTTAAGGGTTGCTGGTTCTCTGCAAGTACTTCAGTATTTCTGAATCAAATCATGAATCGTCAAAGTTAGAACTATCTTTTGAGATAGACGGATTCTCTAGAGAAGAAGGAAATCTTGCTCTGTATTGTTGTTAGATTATCCATCCTCTCTCTAAAGGAATGTCCTCTTCTTTCAAGAGAATTATCCTCTAGAGAACAATTTTCGGCTTTACTGTATCTTTTTCTTTAAAGGCATACGGGAAAGAGGTTTTCATCGACCCTTTATTGCCCTACTCAAAACTGGGGTAGAGACTGATTTCTTTAAAAAAGTATAAAGAGGATAAACGTAAGGCCCAGCTGGATTTATCCTGACAGTCAAAATTACATGCATGTATCTAGATATCCAGTCAGTAGAGGTTCTTTTCTAGATTCCCGTCTCTAGAGAAATATCCTCACATTTGATTATGCTTTTCCTCTAAAATCTAGGGAACAGTCCCCTTTTAGCAGTGTTTCTTTTTATGCAGGTTCGGTGATAAATTATTATTTTTAGAAAAAGTAGAAAGGATAGCAACCAGTCTACCTGCATTCTCCCCTTTTAATTCGCAGTCTCTAATCATTCCCCCTGCCTCCATAGAAATGCCCTCTCGTTTCAGACGAATTACTCTTCAGAGAAAAATCCTCTCCGTTATATTGTATTTTTTTCATCCACATGAGGAGGTTATCCGGATTTTCCCTTTACCATGCTACGATCCGATGCTGTCAGGCGACCAGTGACTGTCAGACGGGTTGGGGTAACGGGGGTCGCGAATAAGGCGGGTGGTGCGCAGGGTGTGGAGAGACGTAGGACTGCCACTCGCCGGACGGTGGGGCGAACAAGCAGGCAAGAATCGAGCGGGAAAGATACGTGTATAGTGCCGGTTCTGGGTGGTAGTGGTGTCGTGGCTGCACGCTGACGAGAGAAGGGTAAAACTGGCAGTCAGTTCGCGCGGGTCTGTCGTGCCGTGAATTTCCTTTCTTCCCTTCGCGGTTCCTCACTGCCCTTGTCATTGCTGCCGGTAGTGGTGGTCAAAAGCGATTCGCAGGCCGCGTGAAACCCAAGAAAATGTGATCGATAAAGAACCCTTGTGAATTTGGTGAAAAGTCGACAGAACCCAGTGACTTTTTCTAGACGGGAATTTTTACCGGTTCGTGGATTTGGAACGGTCAAGTGGAAGTGTTCCGCGTGTGCAAAACGTGACAAAAGAAAAGGATTAAGGGTTGTTCTGACGTCAGTGGAATAGATTCACACAAACTGTAGGTTTGGGATGTATTTTCTATGGAAAGAAGGTCAAAGATCGATTGTGGCGAGTCATAAAGTTCGAATTTTGAAGGCACACCAGTGACACATTCACCGGTTGTCGCCGACATCATCGCCACCTTCCGGAAGCGGCCTGGAGCAAGACGAGGTGGAGGAATATGATCGAGATGAGCCGTTCCTACCGCGACGAGGTGAGGAGACGTTGCACCCGTCGCCGTCGATGACCCGCAGAGAACTAGGTAAAGACCAGTTCGGTCGAGTCGTTGGTTCGTAGGAGAATCTAGTTCTTCCTCTAGTACCTTGTAAAAAGATAATGAGGAAGAATACTAACACTCAAGGCTGAAGTAGATGTCCGCAGAACCACGCCAGAATTCTAAAATTACCTCAAGGTTCTACCGACTCTCCTTAGGCGTGAAGATCTTACCCCAAGAACGCAGACTAAAAAAGAAGTTTGGCCAAGAAGGTTTCGGCAAAAAGAGAGGGTACTTTGATCTGTTAGAGTAAAAGGGGAATGGCGTAGCCAGGCAACGCAATCGTAAAAGAAAACTACGAGCGTGGAAGGAACTGCAGAATTTGTGGGGGTGCGTGCGAAAAGTGTGGGGCAAAACGGAAACGAGGATCGGGGAGGTTGAGCGTGCGCTCGCCAAAGAGGCGAACACAGATACGATAGCAAGGGTGGGAGGGCCCGGGGACGAGGGAGAAGAAGAGAAGGAAAATTGAGAGTGGGTGAG
>JAAAKG020132029.1:0-14651 GCA_010014905.2 Druon quercuslanigerum | reverse complement strand
TAAAAAAAGTCCTTAAAATGAAATTATTACAAAATTAAAATAATAGTGTTTAACGTCTTCTAATAAAAGGAATTGATATAATTGGGCTATATATTTAAAAAACACAATGTCAAAAAATTTCTAATGTATTTTTTGGATAATTAAATTGTGAATAATATAAAATTTTATTTTTGAAACTTATTTTGTTTTGAGTACAAGGGTAAAGTGAAATATAGTTTCAAATGCAATATCTGTTAGATACTTCTTTCCTATTCTTACTCTTGGTAACATATGAATATTCTATTAAAAAAAAAATTTCCGTCTCATGTCTTTTTTTATTATTTTCCATCTTCTTCGTCAGAAATTGTGATTGAAAACGCAATTCAAGATACCTCATACAAAACCGCAAGACTATTTTTTGCAAAAGTTTAGCTATCACATAATTTACGGATGTGTAATTTACTTTTTTTTGAATTTTTCGTTAATTTCAGAATTTTTTAATTTATAAACTTTCCAATAAAGTTAAAAAAATTTCAACAGATTAAAAAAATGTTCAGAACGTTTTTTAAAATTCAAGGGATTTTCAATTATTCTGAGGGATTTCTAGATACTAAAATTTAAAAGCAAAAAATCTTAAGGAATTTTATGCTATTTTAAGGAATTTTACGAGATTTAAAGGATTTTAATGAGACTCCGAGGATTTCAAGGGATTTTTAAGATTTTTAGGGATTTTAACTTTTTTTTGTAAAACTTTAATAAATATGCTTATTTTCACAATTATAATAATTTCAAGGTATTCCAATGAATCTTTAAGGATTTACAAAATTTTAAGAGATATCAAGAATAAATTTATTTAATTTTATTTCCAACAGCTTTTAAATGATTTCTACAGATTTATAACTATTTTAATCATTTAAAGGGATTTCAAAGTTGAATTTAAAACTAAAAAGATAAATTTTTAATCAGAAAAAGAATACTTAAATAATTATTAATAGAAAGAAAAATGATTTTCCAACAAACCTAAAAATTTTCAAATATAAATGAAATAGTTAAATTTTTAGTTGAAAAATATAATATTTCACCAAATCGATGAATTTTGAATTAAGATGCTGAATCTTCAAACTGAAATAGATAATTTTGAACCAAAAATATAAAATTCTACCCAAATTATGAAAATACATCAATTTTTTAATATTTAAGAGGTTTTTAACAGATTTAAAAAATATTTTTAAACTGCGTTTCCGAAAATTTATCAAATATTATTTCCAAACTTTCAAAATTCCTAAATATCTTTTAAAAGGGCTCAGATTCTAAAATAAATTATTTTAAATTTTTGATTTAAAATTGCTGTTTGAAAATCATTTTTTATTTTGAAAAACTAATGTCGAGAGAATATTTCTCTGAAAGATTTCAAGACAACTTTTTTAATTTTGTAAAATGAAAAAAAATGTGATTAATAATATAAATGTTAAAAGGTTTTGCAATTTTAAAAAGATTCAAGAAAGAATTTTCTTGAAAATCATGGAAAAATTTTATAGGGTATTTTATTTAGAAAAATGAATTAGAAGAGAAAATTGAAAAAGATTTCAAAAGATTTTCTTTAATTTCGAAAAAGAGTGGAAGATTTTTAAGCAAAACGTTTCAATTTGGTGAGATTAAAAAATAAAACAAATAAAATTGAATAAATTTAAGAAAAATTTAGAAGATTTTTTAAATATTTCAACCAAACCCTGTAGTGTCTTTAAAATAAGTTTTAATGACTTTTTTAAAGTAAATCAACCAATTTTTTTAAAATCCCTAGGAAAACTTGGAAGATATTATGCCAAACTTTTCACATTTTTAATGACTAAAAATGATTTTTTTTTAAATTCGAGTCATTTAAAACTATTTTAAAGGATTTAAGAGGTTTTAAATAAATTTAAAATATATTTTAAAACTTGGAGGCATTTCCGAATATTTATCAAATATTTTTTCCAAACTTCTTAAATTTCTAAACATGTTTCAAAAAGGCTCGGATTTTTGTTAGTTGATACTAGGAAAAATCCGAGCCTATATCATTTTCTAGATTTTTGATTCAAAATTCTTGTTTCGAAATAATTTGTTATTTTGTAGAACTAATTTTGAGAGAATATTTCTCTGAAAGATTTTAAGACAACTTTTTTAATTATGTAAAATAAAGGAAAAATGTCACGAAAATTTTTAATAAATAAAAATAATTTTTTTTATAAAATTCGAGTCAGCTAAAATATTTTTAAGGATTTAAGAGGTTTTCAATAAATTTAAAATATATCTTAAAACTTGGAGGCATTTCCGAAAATTTATCCAATATTTTTTTCACACTTATAAAATACCCAAATATCTTTTAAAAGGCTCAGATTCTTCCTAGTATCATGCCAAATCCTCTAAAATAAATGTTTTCAAATTTTTGATTAAAAGTTATTGTTTAAAATTGATTTTTCAAGAAAATTGTTACTGATTAAAATTTTTTTTTTCTAAAATTTGAGTCAGCTAAAACTATTTTTAAGGAGTTAAGATGTTTTAAATAGATTTAAAATATATTTTTAAACTTTAAGGCATTTCCGAAAATCTTTCCACTATTTTTTCCAAACTTCTCAAATTCTTAAAAATCTTTTAAAAAGGCTCGGATTTTTCATAGTATCATGCCAAATCCTCTAAAATAATTTTTTTGTAAAATTATTGATTTAAAACTGTTCTTTAAAAATGACTTTACATGTTAGAAGGTTTTGAAATTTTTTAACGATTACAGAAAAAATTTTCTTGAGAATTATGGAAAAATTTTACAGGGTATTTTATTTTGAAAAATGAATTTTAAAAGAAAATGAAGAATATTTCAAAATATTTTCTTCAGTTTCAAGAAAGAGTAGAAAATTTTAAAGTAAAATGTTTCAATTTGGTAAGATTAAAAAATAAACAATTAAGAAGATTTTTTTAAAGATTTCAACCAAAACCTTTAGAAGCATCAAAAGAATTTTGAAAGGCTTCAAGTAAATCAAACAATTTTCTTACAATCCCTAGAAAAACTTTGAAGATATTATGTCATTTTTTTACATTTTTAATGATTAAAAATTCTTTTTTTTTTAATTTGTGTCAGCTAAAACTATCTTAAATGATATAAAAGGTTTTAAATAGATGTAAAATATATTTTAAAACTTTGAACCATTTCCGAAAATTTATCAAAAATTTCTCCAAGCTTCTAAAATTCCTAAATGTCTTTTAAAAAGGCTCGGATTTTTCCTAGTATCATGCCAAATCCTCTAAAATAATTTTTTTTTAATTTTTGATTCCAATTTGTTGTTTGAGAATGATTTTTTATTTTAAAAAACTAATTTTTGATAGAATATTTCTCTAAAAGATTTTAAGACAACTTTTTCAATTTTGTAACATGAAAGAAAACTTTCACGAAAATGTTTAATGATTAAAAATTATTTTTTTATAAAATTTGAGTTAGCTAAAAATATTTATAAGAATTTAAGATTTTTGGAATTGATTTAAAATATATTTTAAAACTTGGAGGCATTTCCAAAAATTTATCAAATATTTTTTCTAAACTTTTAAAATTTTTTTAAATCTTTTAAAAAGGCTCGGATTTTTCCTAGAATCATGAATAATCCTCTAAAATAATTTTTTTCTAATTTTTGATCTAAAATTGTTGTTTGAGAATGATTTTTTATTTCGAAAAACTAATGTTAAAAGAGTATTTCTCTGAAAAACTTTAAGACAACTTTTTTAATTTTGTAAAATGAAAGAAAAATATAGCAGATTTTTTAAAAGATTTCAACCAAAACCTTTATAAGCTTTAAAAGAATTTCGAAAGGCTTCAATTAAATCAATCATTTTTCTCAAATCTCTATGAAAACTTTAAAAATATTAGGCTAATTTAAAAAAAAATTATAATAATTAAAACAAATTTTTTTTATAAAATTGTAGTCAGCTAAAAATGTTTTTAAGGATTTAAGAGCTTTTGAATAGATTTAAATTACATTTTAAAACTTGAAGGCATTTCCGAAAATGTATTTTTTATTTTTCCAAAAATTCTACAACTCCTAAATGTCTTTTAAAAAGGCTCGGATTTTTCCTAGTATCCTGGCTAATCCTCTAAAATAAATTATTTTAAATTTTTTATTTTGAAAATCTAATGTCGAGAGAATATTTCTCTGAAAGATTTCCAGACAAATTTTTTAATTTTGTAAATTAAAAAAAATGTGATAAATAATATAAATGTTAAAACGTTTTGCAATTTTAAAATGATTAAAGAAAGAATTTTCTTGAAAATCATGGAAAAATTTTATAGGGTCTTTTATTTAGAAAAATGAATTAGAAAAGAAAATTGAAAAAGATTTTAAAAGATTTTCTTTAATTTCGAAAAAGAGTGGAAGATTTTTAAGCAAAACGTTTCAATTTGGTAAGATTAAAAAATAAAACAAATAAAATTGAATAAATTTAAAAAAAATTTAGAAGATATTTTTAAAAATTTTAACTAAAACCTTTAGGAACTTTAAAAGAATTTTGAAAGCCTTCAAATAAAATAATCAATTTTCTTCAAATCCATAGGAAAACTTGGAAGATATTATGCCAATTTGTTCACATTTGCGAAAAGTTATCAAATATTTTTTCCAAACTTCTAAAATTCCTAAATATCTTTTAAAAAAGCTCGGATTTTTCCTAGCATCATGCCAAATCCTCTAACATAAATTTTAAAAAAAATTTTATTTAAAACTGCTGTTTGAGAATTATTTTTTATTTTGAAAAACTAATTTTGAGAGAAATGAAAAAGATTTCAAAAGATTTTCTTTAATTTCAAAAAAGAGTGGAAGATTTCAAAGCAAAATGTTTTAATTTGGCCAGATTAAAAAAAAAACATAAAATTGATTAAATTTGTTAAATATTTAAAAGATTTTTTTCCAGATTTTTTAAAACATTTCAACCAAAACCTTTACAAGTTTTAAAAGAATTTTAAAAGTCTTCAAGCAAATCAACCAATTTTCTTAAAATTTCTAGGAAAACTTGAAAGATATTACGCCAATTTAAAAAAATGTATAATTCTCTTTTTTTTTAATTCTTGTCAGCTAAAAATATTTTTAAGGATTTAAGATGTTTAAAATGGATTTACAATATATTTTAAAACTTGAAGGCATTTCCAAAAATTTATCAAATATTTTTTCCAACTTTTTAAAATTCCTAAATATATTTGAAAAAGGCTCAAATTTTTCCTAGTATCATGCCAAATCCTCTAAAATAATTTTTTTAATAAATTTTTTATTTTTGATATAAAAATTAGTTTTCTGATATGCAACTGTAACTATTACATTTCTGGTTAAAAATTAATCTTTTTTAGTTAAAAATTTAACTATTTATTTTATAATACACTTTTTTAGTTAAATATTCAAGATGTTAATACAAAAATTAATTTCTTTGATAAAAAATTCAACTATTTTGCACAAAATTTGCTTTCGTTGTCAAAGAATAATTATTTAAAGCGCCCTAGTGAAAAGAAAATAATTGTAGTTATTTCTCGTCGCAGCAAACTAAAAGCAGATGTCACAAAATAATTTGATCTATTGGACAATATTTTTCACATTGTACAGCATCCCTAAAGATGGATACGAACATTTATAGTCTCATCAAGTCCCATAAAAATAGTATTTTAACCATTCTAATGATATTAATTAGCCCAGTCTCCAAACCCACTCTTCTTCAAAGTGATAGTTATAAAAATAGTTTAATCATACCTGCATTAAAATTGATAAATACGTATTTTTCCCTGAAGAAACTGAAAAAATAAAAAGCTGATCGGAATATATCATCGTGCCTCGCATATTATTACTGGATATGTGGCTGTCACTTTATTCAGATTGAGAATTTCGTATTTAATTTTGGAATGGCATACCTTATGGCTCAAACGGTACTCGGCAGGGCGATGTCAGCATCGAGAAAGAATTTCAACTAGGAAGACGAATATCGGTGCTGACAGGTCGGTGCCAAGTAAATTTCATATCTCAATTAGTTTTTAGACACGTGCCGCCACGTGACCTATTGCATGCCAACCCCTCTTCATGGGCGTAATTCAAACGCAAATACGGCAACAAAGTAAGTATTGCTCTATTGGGACTGTTTATACACACATTCGGCACATTCGACTTTCTCATCAATTTTTAGGTTATTTTAATAGATTTGTTTATTCTTTGTTATTAGATAAAGCTTTTGTTGCAATTTAGAGGCTGCTGACACATTTGACAAGGCCTATGTACCATATATACCCTATGTGCCACATTACCCCCTGTTGCACATTACCAAGTGTGACACTTTACCCCGTGTGACACATTGCCCCGTGTGGCACATTACCCCCTGAGCCACATTTGGCCGTGCGCTATAGTACCCTGTGTTCCATATTACCCCAAATATATTACACAAACTAAAATAGTACACGCGATGTGTCACGTTGCCCTGTTTACACGGAAAAAGTACACTGTATGATATACTCGGAGAAGTGATAAAATATTACTCTGTGGCGCAGCGGTAACGGAGCCTTTTGTGCAAACACAGAGTAATTCTTACACTTTGGGAAAAATTAGGGACCTCACTGCATCAAAGTGAAAAATTTACTCTGTGAAATTGTAAATCCGTCCAAATCGAATGGAGATGAGTGATAATTTAACAATGTCACCCAGTAATGCTTACTTTGTAGCGAGCGCTAGATGCAGCTCGCATTGCACACTGCGTTTCTCGCAAGAGTAGAGGTTACACTTTCGCACAAAAACCTAAATCTATAACCTAACTTAACACTACTACATATAAAGCAATTCCCTAACGCATAATATCGCACGCTGAGTATATCAGTCGAAATCGTCCTTATATACCTTAACAGCAAAAATTCTCACTGCTTGCGAGAATCGACCAGTGCCAGGCCAAAAATTGGCGGTGCCCCAAGTGGTATTTAGTTTTCTTACTTCAACATCGAATTTTGTTTTGACATGTTTCATTTAAATGTGATATTATAACTATCTCATTCGATTATTTTTAATGTTAAGAATATTTAATTAAATGTGAGTTTACTTTGAACTTATTACTTTATATTCGCGTCAAAAGTTCAGTAAATATTTACTTTTTGTGAGTTTTGTAAGTGCTGGAAGATTGATAATATGAGTAAGATAAATATCTTTCTCTAAGATAAACTAAACATATATTTAAACATGAATTGTAATTTGAGCCCAAAAACCCATTTTTTAGCTATAAAAGAAGATATTGCATTCATTTTTGTCTTTTTCCTACTCTTAAAGTTTAAAAGTTAAAAAGTCAAATATTTTTTTAAATATTAAACTATTTGGCAGAGAATACACTTTTTCATTAAAAAATCAGATTTTTGAGTTAAACATTCCACATTTTTTTACAAAAATCGTATTTTTAGTTGAAAAATAACTCTATCGTTAAAAAATCATATATTTGGGTTACAAATTTAACTGTTCTGTAGACGATTAATCTTATTGGCTTCAAAATTCATCAATTTTGTTCAAAATTAATGTATTTTCTTGAAAATTCATCTTTTTTGGTAGAACAATAATATTTTTCGTAGAAAATTTATTTTTTTGATTGAACGTTTAACCATTTGGTTGTAAGCTAAACTAATTAAAATTTTTTTTTTTTAAATTGACCTCTTTGTTTGAAAGTTTAATTCTTTTGTTGAAAATTCGCTTTCATTTCCATAAATTGGAGTCCAAAAAATCCATTTTGTTAGTTACAAAAAAAGATGTTACATTTATTTTTGTCTTTTTTTTAGTCTTAAGAATTCACGAAATAATAAAAGTTTTGAATCAACAAAAATTTTTTTCTGAGTATATTTAAATTATCACTAGAAGAAAAAAAAGTTTGGATCATCGGTAAAAATAAATATAATTTCATTCAAAACTTTGAATTACATTATAATTTGACCAGGGCGTAACTTTGATGTTATTAAATACAACTTTTGTAATATTGCTTTAAGATGAGTTTATGCAACATTTGTGGTTTTACTTTAAATGTTTCATCCCAAAAATTATCCATTTTTCTCCATTCATGGCATTCTTTAATGTTCAATTTTTCTTATAAAATTTATAAAAATGCAGCAAAAAACTTTTATTTTAAACTTTCTGAAGTTGTAATTTACAGGTGAAAGCTAAAAAAGTTTGTTAAGATATGATCTAATTTCGATAAGTTTCGTAAAATATTACAAAGTTTAAAAATGTCTTATTTTTTATTAGCTATATCTGTTAACAAAGAAAATATTTTCAAATCAGATTTAAGGAATATTTCTTTTTGTTCGAAAATATTGTCGTATGTAAGTGATAGAGATCCATAGAAATTTTGCTTTGTAAACTTGCTTCTTTTTCAATTTTTTAAAAATAAGTTTATAAAAATTCCTTTCTGCTTCTAATTTATTCTAAGATACTTTTCATATAAATACAAAAAAATCAATTAAAATGCGGAAAAAAATTAGACAAAGTAACGCACATATTTTATTTTTAGTTTAATTACATAACCTAAAAGGGAAATTGAACTGAAGTTTGACTAATAGTCACTCACTGTTAACTAGTTAGCGACAGTGACTGACTAATTAGCCTTTTAATCAGTTTTTTTGAACTAATTCGAGATTGCAAATATTAATTTTGGAATTATATAATATAATGGGATTTTTTAAATTAATATTATTTTGGGAGTAATAATCTGCATAATATTTTATGCCCAAAGGAAAATAATTGGGACCCTTGTATATTACCTTATTAGCACTTGAAATGTTTTTATTAATCTCTGCCGCATTAATTAGCATCTACCGCACTAAGAAAAAACTTACGTAACTGACTTTGTGATTACGGTCCATTTTCTCATAACTGAAAATGTTATATTCGAATAATTATATTATATTCGAAATGTTATAATCTGAATCAAATTGTAAAAAACGAAACTAATCTCGCTCAGCGAATAACCTCAGCTTTACTCTTCGAAATTGTACAACTTACAGTGAACTTTTTTCCGTGTACTATATTACCTCATGTGACATATTGTCCTATGTGCAATATTGCCACATATGCTATGTTGCCCCAATCGGTACAACGGTATATTTTATCCTATATTTCCCCAAAATAATATCCTAAACAAAAACAGATACGATAAGGCACATTACCCTACGGCCTGCATTAATCGAGATACATTTTTTAGTTGAGAAGATTATCTTTTTAGTTATAAATTTTTTTATTTGTTTGGAAATTTAACAAGTTTCTTAAAAAGATATCCTTTTTGGTTGCAAATTCAACAATTTTGTTAAAAATTCGTCTTTTGATTGAAAATTGAGCTCTTTTTGTAGAAAAATCACCTTTTCTTAAAAATTCATACTTTCTTGCGGATAAGCCAACTGAAATCTTTTTTGGATGAAAATTCAAATAAAAATTTTGTTTATTAAAACTTCATACGTTCTAGGAGATATTTTATCTTCTTTAGTAAAAATAGAACTGTTTGGTTGAAAATTAAACTTTTTTGTTAGAAAGTCTTACTTTTTTGTTGAACATTCCACAGTTATGTTGAAAATAGAAGTATTTTATAGAAAATTTACTTTTTGTTTAAAATTTATATTTTTGTGTTGAAAAATTAACTAAAGTCTTTTCTGGATAAAAGTTCCCCTTGTTATACAAAAATTTGTCATTAAAAAAAATTCATCTTTTTTGATTGAAAAAGTCGTCTTTTGGGATTGAGAATTCAATTTTTTTCGTAAAAAGTGATTTTTTCTTAAAAAATTAATATGTCAATCTTAAAAAGTCAACTGGAATCATTTTTGGATGAAAATTCAATTTTTTTTCTTTTTTGTAATAAAATTTCATTCGTTTTAAGAGTAATTTAATCTTTTTCTGATCAAAATTCAACTAATTGGTAGAAAATAAAAAAATTCTGGTAAAAAGTTATGCTCTTCGGTAAAAAATTCTTCTTTTTGGATCGAATTTTTTTTTCGTAGAAATGTATCTCTACTAGAGTAGTAATTTAATTTTTTATGAAAACTCAACTTTTTGGTTAAAAATTGTTCATCTTTGCTTTAGTTTGAATTGGATTGAATGGTATCGAGACGGATGAGACAGGATCAGATTGGATTAAGTGGGATCGGAAGGGGTTGTATGGGATCGGATGGGATTGGATGAAAATGTATGGGATGGTGTGAGATAGGATCAGATTGGATGGGATAATACGGGATAGGAAAAGAAGGTCAAAAAATATTTGAGAATGTAATTTGACACACTGCAATGTCTGATATGGGGTATGCAACAGGTATGGGGATAGAAGGAAAAGTAAGAGATTGAGATGTTAGAAGAAAGACATAAGGACGACGGATAGAATGGAGTATATTTGTTAACCTGGTGAGAGAGAAAGCCCAAAGGAATACATTTTGTACTAGAGCTAGAAAAAGATCAGGCAACTTTTGCGGAGAAGCTAAGGGAGGGAAAGGGAGGAGAGATAGGTTGGGAGCGGATGGGACATAATGGGATGAGATGGGTGCGGATCGTATCGTATCGGAAGAGTGAGGATCAGATGGGATCAAATGGGATCAGATAGGGTTGTATGGGATCGGATGCGATTCAATGAAAATGGATGGATTGGATGGGATAGACGAGGATGGAATGAGATCAGATGAAGAGGTACGGAATAGGAAAAGAAGGTTAAAGAAGATTGGAGAATGTTATTTGATATACTGCAATGGCTGGTATAACGCATTAAATAGATATATGGAAATAGAAGGAAAAGAAAGAGATTGAGATGTTAGAAGAAAGGTTTAAAGACGAGGTGTAGACTGGAGTATATTTGTTAAACTTGTGAGAGAGGAAGCTGAAAGGAATACATTTTGTACTAGAGCTAGAAAAAGGTCATGAAAATTTTGTGGCGAATATAAGGCAGGTAGAGGGAGGACAGATAGATTGTGACCAAATGGGATTTAGCGGGATCGGATGGAAAAATACGGGATAGGAAAAGAAGGTCACAAAAGGATTTGAGAATGTAATTTGATACACTGCAATGGCTGGTATAAGGTATGTAACAGCTATATAGGGATAGAAGGAAAAGGAAGAGATTGAGATATTAGAAGAAAGGTATAAAGACGAGGGATAGATTGGATGATAACTAGTAACATGGTGAGAGAGGAAGCATAAAGAAATAAATTTTGCACTAAAGCTAGAAAAAGTACCTGGAAATTTTGCGTTTAAGCTAAGGGAGACAAAGAGAGGAGAGATAGGTTGGGACCGGATGGGATTCAATGGGATGAGATGGGGTCGCATGAGATCGGATCGGATGAGACAGAATCAGACGGGAATTAATGGGACTGGATGAGATTAAGTGAGGATCGGATAGGGTTGTATGGGATCGGATGGGATTTGATGGCATGGAGTGGTATGGGATGGAGTGGGATGGGATCAGATCGGAAGGAATAATACGGGATAGGAAAAGAAGGTCAAAAAATATTTGAGAATGTAATTTGATACACTGCAATGTCTGGTATGGGGTATGCAACAGGTCTGGAGATAGAAGGAAAAGTGAGAGATTGAGATGTTAGAAGAAAGGCATAAAGACGACGGATAGAATAGAGTATATTTGTTAACCTGGTGAGAGAGAAAGCCCAAAGGAATACATTTTGTACTAGAGCTAGAAAAAGATCAGGGAATTTTTGCGGCGAAGCTAAGTGAGGAAAAGGGAGGAGAGGTTGGGACCGGATGGGACATAATGGGATGAGATGGGAGCGGATCGTATCGTATCAGATGGGTTGGGACCCGATGGGATAGGATAGGACAGGATGGAACCGCGTGGGATAGGGTATCATCGGATGGGATTGGATTGGATAGGATCGGATAGTATCGGATAGAATCGAATCATAATGGACGGAATGCGATCGGTTGGAATCAGAGAGGATGGGATGAGATGGTATCGAATGGAGTGGGATGCGATGAAACGGGATCGGATCGTATTTGATGGGATTGGATTACTTGGGATGCAATGGGATAAAATGGGATCATTTTGAATCGAATTTTACCGGATTGAATGGGATTGTATGGGATCGAATTATTAAAAAAAAAAAATGTATTATTAATACCCTTGAAGCTATGAAGTGCGTTAAAATCCATTAGATCACCTAAAATTTATTTAGATCCTTGAAAATTCTGTTGGAGAACTCGTCGAATACCTAAACATCTCCAAATTAAAAATTCTTTCAAAAATATTTATTATAAACACCATTAAAGCCATTACATCTGGTAAAATCTATTATATCACTTAAAATCATAACATTTCATTTCAAAGAAACCCTCAATATGGTAAAATCTCTTAAAATCTCTAAAAGTCCTGAAATTCTTAGAAACCTTTACGAATCCCTAACAGTTTATTTAATGGAATGTAATTGGACCGGATAGCATCAGATTGTATGGAATCGGATGAAATCGAATCGAACTGAATTTAATGAGAACGGATAGGATGGGGTAAGATGGGCTGGCATGGAATGGGATCGAACAGGATTGGATTGGATTGGATTTGATCGTATGGGATAGAATTATACGGGATAAAGTGAGATCGGTTGGATTCGTATTGAATGGGATCGAATGTGATGGGATCGGATAGGATCTGTTGGGATAGTGTCGGATCGTATGGGATCGGATCTGTAAATGTCCCTTTCAAACTCTAAATTGAAATTTTTTTTTTTTTTAAATTAATAATAATGTTGTGCATCATATAATGAGCAACTGAATTAGGTACGTTAAAAATTAGGATTGATCTATTTCTGAAAATGAATAAGATTTCAAGGCTGTCATTTTGATTTCGTTCTTAACGGAGACGCTAAAGTTTTATACCGCTGCTCGATATTGAGGCAGTGATCCGACAGTCTAGAGTTAATTTAGAGGCCATTTCCTCTGTAAATAGCCAATAAAAGCGCGACGAGCTTGCGTGGAAAGGGGAAGGGAGGGAGGCAGTCAGGAATGGTTGGCAGCGCCCGGGAGCAGGAAGCGCAATATTATAAAATTTAATGGCTTGGTTTACGGGCTGCTGGAGCTGGCTACAAACTCGCTTCGATATTTACTGGGCAATCGCTGTACCAGCAATATTGTCTTCGCACTCGCACTCGCACTCGCACTGTCCCGCATTCGATCTACCGGATTTCCGACTTTGTTTCGTCAATCGCTTTATACTCCTTGTTTTTAGTGACAAACAGCATCTAGACGACTTTAATGTAGAAGACTTTTAATAAGCCTGATTTAGCCACTTTTCTAATAACGGTTCAAAATTTCTGATATTTTTTCTTGCATTTTGCAGACACATCATTCCTTTAGAGGTGACAGTTTCAGCTAAGCAACTTCGCTAATTTTCGATTTTCTTGAATTTTTAGTCAATAATATTAGAATTCTACAAAATCAATACATGGATTAGACTGGAGTAAACATTTCCGCATCTCATGTGTGGGTTAGAAGTTATCGTAAACTTGAATGAAAACGAGAAAATGATAAAAAACTTTTAAAAATTGTTCAGCCTACTGCATGGAAGAATATCGGCTCGATCGGATGGGATATGAGGAGATGGGATTGGATAAGGAGCATGCGATGCAATGGGATGGGATCAGATATGATCGGACCGGGTTAGGTGGGTTTGAATGAGATCGGATGGGATGCAATGGGGTGGGATGGGATCGTATGGGAAAGAATTGTATCGAATCGAATGGTATCAAATAAGATTGGATGGGATAGGATGGAATGGGATCGAAAGGGATGGGATAGGATGGTATGGAATGGGATGGTATTAGATATGATCGGATCGGGTTAGGTGGGATTGGATGAAATCGGATGGGATGCAATTAAATTATATGGGACGGGATGGGCTCGTGTGGGAACTAATTGTATCGAATCGAATGGGATCAGATGAGATTGGATGGAATGGGAAGGGATTGGAATGGTATGGGATGGGATATGATCGGACCGGTTCATGTGGGATGGGATGGGATGAGATATGATCGGACCGGGTCAGTTGGGATCGGATGCAATGGGATGGGATGGGATCGTATGCAAACGAATTGTATCGAATAAAATAGGATAGGATGGGATGGGATGTAATGTGTTGGGGTAAGATGGGTTAGGATGGGATATGGTGGGGTAGGATGGGATGCAATAAGATGGGGTGGGATCGTATGGGAACGAATTGTACCGGATGCAATAGGTTGGGATGGATGGGATTCAATAGAATGGGATAGTATGGAATGGGATGGGATGAGATGGGAACGAATTGTATTGGATCCAGTGGAATCAGATAAGATTGGATGGAATGCTATATGATGGGATGGGATAGAATGGGATTGGATGGGCTGGGATGGGCTGGGATGGGATGGGAGAAAATTGTATCGGATGTGATGGGATGGGATGGGATGCTATGGGATGAGATGAGACGGGGGAGCATGCGATGTAATAGGATGGAATCAGATATGATCGGAGTGGGTCGGGTGGGATTGGATGGGATCTAATGGGTTGAAATGGGATGTGATGGGATCGGATAGGAACGAGTTTTATCGGATCGAACGGAATCAGATAAGATTAGATGGGATGAGATGAGATGGGATGCAATAGGATGGTATGGGATGTGATGTGATGTGATGGGATGGGATGGGATGGGAT
>JAAAKG020132028.1:0-14651 GCA_010014905.2 Druon quercuslanigerum | reverse complement strand
TATATAGCATTTCAGTTAAATTGTGGAAATTTCAAACCAGAAAGGCGAATTTTCGATAAGACAGTGGAATTTTCAACAAAAAAGTTAGTTTTCTACTAAATAGTTAAATTTTCAACAACAAAAAATGTGTTCTCAAATCAATAAGACAAATTTTCAACTGAAGAAGATTTGTTATTTAAGAAAGAATAAAAAAGGCAACTCCAAAAAGAAAAATTTTCAACTAAAAAAGATTGTTCAGTAAAGAAAGAATAAAAATTTCAATGAAATTGTTGAATTTCCTACATAACAGTTGAATTTTCAACAAAAAAGTTAACTTCCAGTCAAAAATATAATAGACTTTTCAATTAAAAATAATGAACTTTCAATAAAAAATAGTTCGACTTTCTCATCGGGTTCTATTAATTCAGTTCGAATTCAAGCGAAAAAACAAGAAAAAGGGGACTTTTTTATAAATCAGGGCGAACAAGAGGAATTACTTCAAAAATGGGTAAAGAGTGTGAAGTCAGAAAGAGTGAGGAATCTTGTCATCTTGTGAGAAGGATAATTTTGAAAGCGAGCTGAAAACTGTATACTTTTTTTCGAGACTCAGCCTCCATTTCCAATTAAAATATCAACGCTGATTGATCTAAGTGGTAAATTCAAATTTTGTAATACCGATTATCAAGGATCTCACTCTCGAATATCTCTCGATTATGCGTGTAGGAGTGTCGTAAATCAACATTGCGTCCGTAATGCACTTTCGCAGAAGAATCAGTATCCCCCTCACTTGATGTAAGTTTCAAGCAGGCGCAGTTCGGTATAATTGAGCCGGCTGCTTTCGCGGAAATGACAATGCATTCCCTCAAGTATGCACGGTATTCCAATAATTCGAACCTCCTTACGACTTTCTATATATCCGAGGAATCCTCCTTTCGATGCCCCGTTAGAAGAGACGAAATTTTCTTTAATTATACTCTCTTCCTCATCCCGCACTTCATAAAATGCGAGAGGGCAGGAAAGAGGTTTCTTCAATATTCATTTCCCAAGCTAGTCAAAATTTCTCTTCATTAAGCACACCACTATCTTTTATCTCATGGATATTAGTCTCTCAAGAAGTCCGGCCAGACAAGTTTCTGATGATACTTTATTTCATATTTTAATCTTGCCCATAATTTAAACACAAAACAAGTTTCAACACATTAAAAAAATTCATAAAATCTTACATCGTTATGAAAACTGTCCAATTACATTCCTGCGTAAGATAAGTTTCCAAGTACTCTTTGATGAGAGATTCACAACGAGTATTACTCAATTCTGAGGAATTTAAATGAACCAATGGAATGCACGTTGACGTGTTCAGCTAAAATCGATTTCCATTAGGTTTCATTGATTAAAATTAGCGAGTGGAAACTCGCAAAAAGCGTTACTTGAACAAGTACGTTCCAATTTAACGAGGCGAGTAGCCGATTAGGGGCATGAATTAGAGCGAATGAATGCCATGTTTAGAGGTGAATTCTCGGCATTTGTAAACATATCGATTAAAATAGTGGCGGGTTAATGAAATTTCGTTGGAGGGTTGGGCAGACTCAGTTAATGGAGATTTCCCAATGAATGGGCTCTAGCATTCATTGGGTAATATGGTGAATGCTAGTGACGACATAAACGAACGATCGCCTCCAGTCTTGCTGGCGATGGCGTCGTTTTAAGGAAATGCAGCCCAACCGGTTGTTCCTTAGCCTGGAGGTAGTCGCGTTGGCAGATAAACTCAGATCAACTCGATCAACTTAACCTAGGAAGCCTAGAATTGCTAGATTGCTGGATTGCTAGATATTCTCCGTGTGGTTTAAAATCCAACGTGGTCGTTCACCATTGATCAAGTTGGATGGAATATAGAAGTTTGATTGGATTTGTTTTACAAAATGTTATACATTTCAATCCGTTCCCTGTATCGACAACTTCAGGAATTTCCTTTACATTTCAATCAAATGATTTTGATAGAATTGCATTTTGATTTCTATCAAAGCGAAATGGGCCAGTATTCTTGTAAAACATGACATCCCATATTCCTATATACCACGAGCAAATTTTCTATCAACAGTTTTTGATTGAAATTCTATCAAACCTTATCCGCACGAGACATGCATCAAATCCTATTTTACAGAATCTGAAAAATTTCTACCGAATTTTACACGTCGAGAAATCTTATATTTTTCTACCAATATATTAATTATAAATAGAGTTAGATGTAAAATTTGAGATAATTCACACCACACAAAAGACCGTAATGATGTTGAGAATATCCTTTATTCAATTTTCTTGACATTTCGAGAGTCACATGCTCTCCTCGTCAGTTTTTAGATTTATAAAAGAAGAAGTCAATGTGTTTGATTATTAAATCATGTTCTTAAAAAAAAATCATCTGGAGTTTGTTCTGTAAAAAAATATTTAAACTGTAAATGTACCAATATATTGTCATTAGACACTCAAAAGTACAAGATTTCTGTACGAATTGTATTGGCGGAAATTTGCGGTATTGCGAAACGTAGGATTTTATATAAGTATTGTGCCGTGAAGATTTGAGAGGGTACCAATAAGAAACTGTGGGTCGAAGAGGATACGGTATCGTAACAGACAGAATTTTATAGAAATATCGAAGATTCTGGAACATAAGATTTAATACACGATTGGTTTCGTTAAGATTTGATAGAACTTGAATGCGAAGATGTTGATAGAAAAGCACAAGATTTCTGTACGAATGGAATTTGATGTAAATTTGCGACATTCCGAAACATAGGATTTTATATAAGTCTTGTGCCGTTACGATTTCATAGTGTTCCACTGAGAAACTGTTGATAAAAAAGTATACGATTTCTCAACAGCTAGAATTTTATAAAAAATATCCCGGACTCTGATAGAATTTTAATAAAAGTATTATTATAGAAAAATATAAGATTCCTACATGGACAGAATTTGATAGAATTTCATCAATAGGTCTATCAAGTGTGCTGAAATGTACAGGATTTTTGTAAAATCTGCTAATAGAAATTGATTTGCGAAGTGTGTTTGATTAAATTTTATAGGATTTAGAACAAATGTATTTATACAAGTTCAATTAAATCCCACTCCTCGATAGATTTTGATAAAATTTTTCCTAAATCTACAGAATTTGATTAAATTGTTATAGGCTCTAAATCAGGATTCATAAAAAAGATCATACCTTCCCAGCGATGACTGCTTGCACTGACAGAACGTTCGCAGCCTTGTGATATTCCAGAACCTCTCCTGGAAGAACATGACCGACTCCTGGGTCGAACCATACCAGCTCACCCTGAAAAAATTATTTTATTAGTTTCATTTCATAACATTTTTTAAAATAGTATAAATCGCAAACATATTTTCCGGCCATTGGAATTAAAAAATTTGAACTAACCGTTAAAGCTGAGTATTTTGTCATTAAAGTAACCGAAAGTAAACTGCAAATTAAAGCAACTAAAACTCAGTTTAGGTTTAGAAAATAGTTAACTTTTTAATAAAATAATTCAATTTCTAACCCTGTAGTTGAATATGTAACCAAACGGTCAAATTTTCAAACCAAAAAGAATACATTTTAACCAAAAACAGTTGTACTTTGAACCAAATAGTTGGATTTTCGATCCAAAAAGACCAATTTTTTATAAAATAAATGAACTTTCAAAATAGAATGATGACTTTTCTACCATAAAAGATGAATTTTCAATTCAAGAGGTCGAATTGTCTATCCGGAAAGATGAAACACTTGAATTTGGACCAAGGAAGGTCACTTTTTAAGATGAAATTGAACTTAAACCAAAAACCGTTGCATTTCTAACCAAATAGTTCAATTTTCAAGCCAAATAGATGAATTTTTATAAGAAAATTGAATTATGAACCTAAAAAGGTAAATTTTTAATAAAAATAATTTTCAACCAAACCGTTGCACCTTACAACTAAATAGTAGAACTTAAAAGAATGAATAAACACAACTTTTCAGCCAAATAGTCAAACTTTCAACCAATAAAGATTTAAATTCAACCACAAAGAGTAGCATCAAAAAAATTAATTTACAACCAAACAGTTGCATTGCCAGTGAAAAAGACCGTATAAGATTGATTTTCTACCAAAATAGTTGAATTTTCAACAACAAAAAAAAAACTTTTATCTAAACATATTTGGATTTTCTAATTGGGTTCCATTAATTCAGTTCGCATTCAAGCGAAAAAAGAAGAAAAAGTGGAAGTTTTTTTAGAACAGGGAAAAAAATGAATTCCTAGTCATTTCCGGGACCAGTTACCATCCTGTACTCATTAATAAATCTAAATAATTATAAAAAATAAATATTTCAAAATAAATTTTGAATTTCTAACCTTGGAAAGGTTCAGAGTTATAATGTTGAAAGTGCCTATCCGAACTAAATAAAAAGGTCTACTGCCAATAGATCAAATACTTTCCCACAAAAATAACTAACGCTTAAAAAGTTGTACTACTTATAACACAACATTTAGTGTATTCTCAAGAAAATCTCTTTCTAGAAAGACATTGTGAAATATTGCTTATTAGAGTCAAAATCACCGTAAACTGCAAATTATTCCTTTACGACAAAATAAACATGCTTCAACGGTTACACTAATTGAAATTACAGCAGCTTCCAACTCTACTTTACGATCACACTTGATGACCTTCTTAACGGTCCTCCCATACAAACTTAAATGCAAATTCATTATCTCTCTTTTTTGATTGCTACTGCAAATTTAATACCTTCCCTGTCAGCAAATACTTCCACGATATTAATGTCAACAATGTAAGTTCCAAAAAACTAAGATTTTTTAACAACTCAAATTCAGCGCACCCTTTCCAGACTTCCATTCCTGTAAAAACCATCCTTGACCTTGGGCGGTATCCTCGATATAACTTTTCTTTTTCCAGTGCAAAAAGCGAAAATCGAGGTAGACATACCTGGGGAATTCGAACGCACACTATTCACTTCACTGAAAGTTCTCACATGAGAACCCACTGATTTTCGCACCTGATTATTTCTTTCTTTTGTCAGTTTCAATGTTGCAGAACTCTGACTGCTTGTATCAATTCGCAAGGGAATGTAAGAATTCTTCGATTTTTTCACATAAGTTGGCAAAGTCCTAGACACTGACTCATCTCCACCATCACCAGGAAACTCACGAAAGGAAGTTCGACCCTCGAGGTTACCAACAATCGGTTTTAACCATCGAGACCTTTCCGGATTTTCTGTCTTCATATTTCCTTTTGGAGGGTTACTATCCTTTCGAATTAAAGACCTACGACGCTTAATTCTTTCAAGATCGTAAGACGTCCCAGGAAGTGTGTGTGAATGAATCTCATCTTCATTTTCCGGTTCTAAAAAGTTACTTGCTTTTTTTCTATTTGCAGTTTTAGGATTTCGAACTTCGACGTTACTGATGATCCTCCTTCGGGACATTGTCCTGTGAACAGTGCAGACATCGTCTGGATTTCTTTTTTCGTTGTCGACGTGTCTTTCCCTCCCATCCTCGTGACCTTGAAATTCTCTAGAGGAATCCGATCTTCCGTAAATCACGCCTCCCTTGTGCTCCACCTCTTCCATGTCCAGTAACGACCTGGGCCTGTAAACTGGATCATTCACAGGGTCTCGAATTGATCTATAAGTCTTCTTCTGGAAGGATATTTCCGAGGTCGAGATGTTGTCCTTGGAACCACTCACTTGTTTTCTCGTATCGCCATATCTCCCTGAACTTCTTCTCGAAACATCCTGATCATGAGATACTTTTCTTGGAACATCCTGATCACGAGAGACGTTTGGGAAAGAAGCCTTCCTGCGTCTGATTCTACCATAGATACCGGCTTCCTTCTTCCCGAGTTCCATGTTCGAGCCCGCAAGACTCCGATCTTCATTATACCTCGAGGATTTAGCCGAGTGTGTAATCTTCGGTAAGGTCGAAGGTCTGGGTAACAAAGTCCCTACCTGAGAGTTTCCAAAATCGCAAACAGATCTCGAATCTTCAGCTCCTGAAATTTTATGAATTTCTCTGCTTCTAGCCAAAATCCTCGATCTCGAAAATCCGGAAACATTCTTCACAAATGAGGTCCTAGGATGCTCCCGGAATTCACTATCTATACCACTATAGCTTTTCCTTCGTTGAGATCCTTCGTGTAAATCATCGGGGCCGGATCTCCGCTTGATGATCTCTTGTCTTGATACTCTTCTTGGATATCCGGAACTTTCGTTACTTAGTCTTTTACGTACTGAGGGCAAGGTCGTGGGTCGGCGGAATGATGAGTCTTGGCTTAGGTCTGAACGAGTATTTTCTTGCATTTCAGAGGGACGTCTCCAGCGACTTCGAAGGGATCCGTTATACTTGGTTACGGAATCTTCTTCGGATTTTGAGTATCTTCTGATTATCTCTTTTCTGGAGATTGGATATCCCATGGGGAGGATCGGTTGCGGAGAATCGGAAGCTGTTGAGTGGGTCTCCAAGTGGGGACGATAGTAGTGGGACAGTTCCTTTCGGCAACCGGGTGGACGAGTTCTTGATGACCTCATTTTTAGAATTTGAGGCAATTTTTACAGGCGGAATTTTCCGTGTAGAAGATTCCTAAAACTGCAATTTGAAATCGGATTTGCACGTTCGTTCTCTTACTTATTTTAAAAATGTTATCAAAACAAACTCTTTGGATGATCTAGTAAAATGTAAAACGTATCATCATCAATCCAGGTTGATAATACAAGATAACTATACATATTCTTATAGATACTATTTTACAAATTTGTTGCTATGATCAGTAATATATTCCTCTCTTGAAGAATAGAAATTCGGCTATATCTTAAACTACTTATCCGACTTAAAATCCTATCTTTGGCATAAAATATTTAAAGGTTCCCAATCCAAGTACTTAATTCCAGAAATCAACCGAATTCCTTAATTATGCAACTCTCGTCTGATGGGTAACGGCTTCACGTAGAAAGCTCTGGTTTTCGAGTGAAATTGATTTTCTGCATTTGAGGTCGATTCGCCGCGCTGATTCTGATTTATCCAGGGATCTAAGTTCGGTTGAGTGCGCAAGCATCGCGGAGAAACGTCCATCGGAGGCGCGACCCACGTCTTGTTTCTTGAGAAATGCATTTGTATCCTGGCGCACGTAGATGGAATGTCTTGCTAGAAAGTACCGAAGGTCGACAGTACTTCATAACCTGGAGCATAACTACACTTTATGCACTGCCAAGAATCCTCGTATTTTAACGTCTTCGGGGGCCGAAGGTTTGTTAACATGTAGTTTATCAACTCCTTGATTTATGACACTAGTACAACAACAGGTATATCTGCACCAGTTCGACATAAAGTCGACCGGGTATCGGTAATTCGAGGTCGTCGTTGAATCACGTCGTGCATTTTAAGATCTACGTGGACCTTCCTAAGGAAGTCAGGAGGCCGAACTCTCGCACTTTACAGGATCAGCGGGTCGCAAAAAAAAAAACGTTGTCTCATCCAATCGAGTTCTAGAGACAAAACACCTGATGAATACTACCCAGGAACCTAGGGTCACTTATGCTTGAACATACACTGACTTAACTTTCGCGAAGGAGCTAAATAACAAAATTGGGAATAAAGTAATAAAAGACGGCCGATCTAAACTCGAAGATGTTCGATGTAAGACTGCAGGTCTAGTCTTTCTTCGCAACAATTGCTGCCTCCGCACATTGGCGTATGCTTTTAATATAAAGTTAGTGTTAATTAGATAGTTGATTTTCCATATTTCTGCATTAGCGGTGGATTTTTAAATAAGTTATTTTAAATAAGTATAATCAATGGGTGGATGGTGTTCGGAAAGAAGGTGAGAGGTTTCCAAAGAGTAAGAATAAGTGGTTCATTCTGATGAGACTTCTTGAAGACTTAATGTGGATTTTGTGATTGTTGAGAGTTTTTAAAATCACGCTTTGGAGGCGCCAGTGAATCGAAATGCTTTGGGGTGGAACCAAGCGTGCCTCTTCTTATATAAATTACGCGCTAAATAGGCCCATGCATGTAGGCGCAGTGCATTCTAGCCAGGGATAGTGCTGGTTGCGTTATGAAGAACGGGAAGTGACTTTAACGAGGCTTCTGAACCGGAGATCGTCAATGGAATCCATGGCCGATTGCGATTTCACGATCGGTAATTAGGACCATTCAATTGGTTCATTATCATAAAAGTCACTCCCGTCGACTGGAACGATCCTCTAAGCTTTCTTTGCACTATCCTTTTCTTTTAGCATTTGAAAGCTCCATTATGCCCTGAATCAATTATGTCTAGAATTCTATAGCTCTGTAGAGAAAATTTAGATTTTCTAAAGTTTCCTTTTCGTTTTAGAGAAAACGCTTTGATACTTTGATGTTTAATTTTATGGGCATTGTAGAAACTATGACTAAAAAGTGTGCTAAAAAGTTAATGCAGAGAACATAAACGCATCAGCATAAAGAGTTCACATCTTTCACGCTCACTTTCATTGAACGGTCGATAGGTATTGATTTATACAATCTTCAACGCTTTAATGACTTTCTCTTAAACCCGATAGACATTTTATATTGTCTTGTTTTTGCTTAAAAGTGAAATATGATCATTTCCATTTATATTACTTGGTCATAAAGCATGTTTTTGTCCTTCATTGTTATAAAAAGGCAGAAGTTTCGAATTAAATTACAGACCTGGACTGTCAATGTCATTCGTCCTTGAGTTATGTGACGCAAAATGTAAAGAGTTTAGAACAATATATGTTTTGAAGAAATAACAGGATAGATTTTAAAAGTAAAATTTCTAGTTATTATCTAGCATTTGGAGCTGCAGAATTTATGAGAAGGTTTAAAATTGGCTTTTATAACAAGGAAAATAAACTGCGAAAGTCCGAATTGTAGAAGTTGATGATGAATTATTTAATTTGAGAAAAGACGGTAAATTAAAATGTTATGTGTAAATTAATTTGAAAGAATTATGATGGACAGCAGTTTTTGACATAGGAGTTCTTATAGTCAGCTCATTGCTAACTAAGAAATAAACTAGGCGGTGAATTGTTGAATAACCTAGGCACTATTTACTTTCGAATTGTGTTATTGACCTCATTATTATGTAAAGCCTTCGATATTAAATAAATTCCTTATCAAAATATTATTCTGTTTCCAAATAATGGCTTTAACAAATTAATTCAAATGAATTGCAAAAATTATTTAAAAATCTCATCAACTCTTTGAAAACCGAGTAAATCCCTCACTTAATATAGAAATAAATTTTTTGAAATCCTTAAACATATTATTCTACAATTTTAATATTATTCTATAAAATTATATAATTCCTGAAACCCTGGACATTTTACAAAAATAAATTGATAGCATTTCAAATCCATTAAAATCCTCGAAATTCTTATAAAATCTGTGGGAACCTTTGTAAATAGCTTAAAACCTATTAGGTCCTATAAAATCGTTGAATGCATCTTCAAAAATTCCAGAAAATTCTTCATAACCACATTAAATTTGTTGCAAATCCGTTAAAATAATAAAACTAATTGGAAAACCTTGAAATTTTTTTTAATCTCTTGAAAATGCCTTGAAATATTTTACAATACTCTAATAAAATTGAAATCCTTTGAAATCAATTAAAAATTTTTTTTTAATTCTCAGGAAATTTCAAATACTTTAAAATTCTTTGAAATTTTACAAAGTTCTTGAAAATACCCCGGAATCTTTTAAAATACTGTAAAATATTTCCAATTCTTTAAATTGTTTTGAAATCCCTTAAAACTTTTTTACTTAAAATCTTTGCAATCCTTTGAAAATATTTAAAATTATTGGAAATCTATTAAAATATACTAAGATATTAAAAATACGCTATATTCTTTTGAAATCCCTTGCAATTTTTTAAAGCTCTTAAAATTACTTGAAGTTTTCGAAAATACAACTTCAATTTATTGAAATCTATTAAAAATTCCCCAAAATGTTTGAAATACTTTTAAATCTTTTTATATTCTTTGAAATTTGTTAAGGCTCTTGAAAATTCATTGGATTTCTTAAAGCACTCAAAAATCTTAAAAATCCTTTACAATCACTTTAAATTATTGTAAATGTATTAAAAATATTCTAAGGAATTTCACTGCATTTTAAATCTTTCGAAAATTTCTTAGAGTTTTTGCAAATACCCTAAAATGTTAAAAAAAAATTGAAATCACTTCAAGTTATTCGAATTCTTTTAAAAATACTGTAATGTATTTTAAATCCTTTTAAAATCTTTTTCAATTCTTATAAATTTTTTAATGCTTTTGAAAATTCCTTGGAGTTTTTACAAATATCCAAAAATCTTTCAAATTCTGTGAAATAGCTTCAGATTGTTTTAAGGTATCAAAAAATGCTTGGAATCTTTTAAAATACCCTACAATATTTCTGGTCATTTGAAACTTTTTAAAGTTCTTAAAATTCCTTGCAATTTTTAAAAGTACCCTGAAATCTTTAAAATCCTTTGGCAATATCTTGAAATATATTAAACATACTAAATACATTTAAAATCCTTGATATAATTTTAATATCTTGAAAATTCCTTGGAATCTTTTTAAATACCTTCAAATAACAAAAATTCTTGTTAATAAATTAAAAGTTCCTTTGAATCATTTGAAATTTCCTACAATATTTCAAATCCTTTGAAATGCCTTGCGATTTTTGAAACGTTCTGCACATTAATTTGAATTTTTATAAATACCCTAAAACCTTTTCATCCCTTGAAATAAATTCAAATTATTGTAAATTTATTCAGTCTTTTGAAATTCTTTGAAATGCTAAAAAAATCTATAAAATCTTAATTCAAGATATCAGAGCCTGAAAAAAATAACATACCAAAATTATATTTCCAAAATCCTTAAGAATCACTTTATTCATTGAAATTTATTAATAATACCCTAAGCTATTTCAAATCCGTAAAATTTTTTTGAAATTCCTTCAAATTTTAGAATCTATCAAAATCCTCTTAGAGATTTGAAAAGAATTCAATAATTGAAATTCAGAAATTGGTGTAAACCTGAATACTTAAATCACGTAACGGATTATAGGCCCTCTCCCAAGACCCTCCTCCTGCCTGTAACAAATCTCAATAAAATATTACCCCCCCCCCCGGCCTCTTTATGCACGTAATTTCCTTTGCAGGCTAAAACTTCATTTTGAATATTCTTTGATTTTTCCTGGGACAGTTTTTTATTTTAATTGAACACTACCGTTCAAATACCAGCATCAGATAAAAATTAAAAACCTTTAAGTATACTTATTTATTTTAAATAATAATTATTTTAAATAAATAAAATTATCAACCAAAAAAGAGTAATAGTTGATATTTCAAATAAAAAAGATGCAATTTCATTTTTAAAAATGTTAATTTTAAAGCCAAAAATATAAATTTCCAACAAATAAAGATGTTTCAGTCATGAAAGAAAAAAAAGTTCACCTAAATTGTTCAAAAGATCAAACATCAATAAAAAAAACACATTGTCAACTATGTAGTTAACTTTTACACACGCAGTTGGATTTTCAATTAAAAAAGATCAGCTTTCAACAAAATAGTTAAACTTTCAACCTCAAAAGATTTTAGTTTGACTTTTCAACAGAAAAATAAGCGTTCTGAACAAGAAGTACATTTTTCACGAATATACTTGAATTTTTAACCCAAAAAGTATGACTTTTTAACAAAATTGTTGAATCTTCAACCAGATAGTTGCACTTTCATCCAAGTAAGATAAAACTTCTACTAAAACAGATGAATTTTTAAATACAAAAAGAGAAAATTTCAAAGAAATAGTTGAATTTTCACCCGAAAAAAGGTTCAGTCGACTTTCCAACAACAAAATATGAATTTTAAACAAGTTAATCTTCTACGAAATAGTGGAATTTTCTACTGAAAAAGATAACTTTTTAAACAGTTTGCTAAATTTTTAACCGAGCGGTTTATCTAAGAAAGATGCAATTTTTACTAAAATAAATAAATTTTTTAATAAACGACAAATTTTCAACAAAAAATAGTTGGATTTTCATCAAAAAAAGATTTTAGTTAACTTTTAACCACCAAAATATTAAATTCAAACAATTAGCGTATTTTCTACAAAATAGTTGAATTTTCGACCAAAAAGGAAGATTTTTGAACAAAATTGTTGAATTTTTAAACAAATAATAAAATTTTTAACTGAAAAGATAATCTTCAGGAGGAAGCAACTGCAAAAAAATTTAAATATATAAATACACGGCAAATAATTTACTAACAAGAACATCAGGGTTACCACAAAACTTTATTTTGCAAAATCCTACATTTTTCTCTGATTAATTTTTCATTTTCCCCGATTCATTTTTTATTTTTCCTGATCATTAATAATAATTAAATACCCAAATCTTAAACTTATAAGATTTACCATAGAATATTTTATAAACAGAACAAAATCATTTCAAAATTAAGTCGAAAAATGTGCGTTAAGTTATATTCATATTCTGTACAATTACTGCGAGTTATTTGTTTCATTTATGAATTTCCAAAAATTCAGTTACAAAAATTAGCAAAATATCTCTTCTTCTTCCTCCTCCTTGAGTTGCTGCGTAATTTAAGTAGCTTCTACCAGTAATTCCAAAACTTTTTCAATTTTTTGTTGCCTGCTTTCCAGGTTTTCTCTGACCTGCAGCCACCCTGTAAAGCTGACTTCTCTACAAAAAGTCCAGAATTTCATTTTTTTAAATCCCTAAAGAAACTCTACAGCCAAATATTTCGAGTACGAAAGAATATGATTATGCTACATTGATCCCATTTCAAGAAAAGGTAACGTAGTCTATTTCATGAGACCACATAGAGGCTCAAGATTAATATCATTCTTGAGGTATGGAATGGTGCTGGTGGTGGCAGTGCGCGTTCCTCGCAGTCGACGTGCCCGCTAGGAATTCGCTCCCAGCTTGTTATATCGCTGCGACTAATATCGGCAACGTTGCTGCTTCTAAATTCAAGACTCTAAAGTTCTAAAGGCTGAGGTGTGTAAGAGAGCCTAAGCAATGCGATTGCCGCATAAGAGTCATTGGAAAGTTGACATCAAGGCGATGCGATTCCTCGTGCGTGCCAATGGCTTATATCAAATATCAATGTGTTTGTAAAGAACTTATGTTAGCTTAAGTCCAAGTTAAGAAGTACACACGTAGATCATTGACTCCCAGCGTCGTTTCATTACAGCTCTGTAAATCCCTGGATGCAGCATGCTTGTTTACTGCCACGTGACATCTGGACGATACGAAACACGCGATAATGAGCAACGACACCCAGCGTCGCAATGTCGTACGACGATCGGTCAAATACCTCTTGATGATGAACCTTTGGTGAAAGTTTGCCGAAGGTATTTAGCTTTTGCTTGATGATTGGTGTCAACCAACGGGTTAACTCTAATGCCAAAGTTGCGCCCATTCATGCGTAGTTGCTTCTTCTTGGTTTCTTTAGACTCAAACATCTTATAATAATATGCTTTATGGAAAAGGTCAATCCTTTATTTCTAGTAACTTGATTCATTAATGACATAGGGTTGATCAGCTGAAAGAGAATAAATAACAGATCTCTTTTTCATTGCCTTCTTAGACCTAAACTGAATTGTAGAAAAATCGTAATTCTTGCTTGAACATTCAACAAACTGGTTGCAATTTTGTGTTATTTTTTGACTGAAAAACCTTTCTTGATTGAAGATTTGCCTCTTTAGTAGAAAATTGAATTATTTTGATGAGAATTCGGTTTTTTGTGAAAAATTCATCTTCTTGATTTAAAGTTGAATTACTTTCTTAAAAATTCCTTTATTTTTTCGGTTAAAGATTCATAATTTTAATTGAAAATTCGTCTATTCGGTAAAAAATTCGTCCTATTTGGTTGTAATTTTGTGTTATTTTTTGACTGAAAAACATTTCTTGCTTGAAGATTTACCTCTTTAGTTAAAAATTTAACTATTTTGTTGAGAAGTTTTTGGTGAAAAATTTATCTCATTGATTTAAAGTTGAACTACTTTGTTAAAAATCCCTTTATTTTTTGGATGTAATATTTCTCATTTTAATTGAAAATTCATCTCATTGGTTGAAAATTCGGCTTTATTGATGAAAAGTTAAATTTTTTTAGTTGATCATAAAATATTTGAAATTTTTAAAGTTTCATTACATTATCTTATAATAATATTCTTTATGGAAAAGGTCAATCCTATATTTCTAGTAACTTGATTCATTAATGACATGGGGTTGATCAGAAGAAAGAGCACAAATAAGAGATCTCTTTTTCATTACCTCCTAAACTGTATTGTAGAGAAATCGTATTTCTTGCTTGAACATTCAACAAACTGGTTGTAATTTTGTGTTATTTTTTGACTGGAAAACATTTCTTGCTTGAAGATTTACCTCTTTTGTTAAAAATTTAACTATTTTGTTTAAAACTCGTTTTTTGGTGAAAAATTTATCTCATTGATTTAAAGTTGAACTACTTTGTTAAAAATTCCTTTATTTTTTGGATGAAAGATTCCTCATTTTAATTGAAAATTCATCGAATTGGTTGAAAATTCGGCTTTAATGATGAAAAGTTAAATTTTTTTAGTTGATCATAAAATATTTGAAATTTTTAAAGTTTCATTACATTATCTTATAATA
>JAAAKG020132027.1:4539-14652 GCA_010014905.2 Druon quercuslanigerum | reverse complement strand
TGTTTATTATGTAAGTGGTATGGAATGGAAGTCATGTAAACCCTTAGGGGACACATTATGAATAAAGAAGAAATAAAGATTAAAATTTTAGTTTCTTAAAATTAGGTGACATCAATTAATTATTTATTCGAAGGTTACATAATTGAATATTGGATATAATTTGCATAAGAAAAGTTTATTTTTATTAAAATAGACTATTTCAATTACATAATTTTAAAAAAAAATTCTGAAATTATTATAAAAGGTTACTAATAAATCAAATTTTCATGAATGGAAGTGAAAATTAAAAAAATAGCTTAATGCCTTTTACGTACATTAATTAATTATTACTGGATTTTTTTCACAAAATTAAATTACATAAAGATTGATTTGTAATTTTTTCGCTATTTGCGAATATATTTTTATTTTACCTGGAATATTTTAAAATTTTATAAAAAACTCAAATTTTCAGAAAAATGTAGAGTAAAAATTATTTGAATGATTCACTGAAAATAATTTTGTAATACTTTTTATGTTATGAGCTAATTAGTTTTTTTTTACAATATTAGATAACGTAAAGATTGAATGTTAATTTTTCCCTATTTGGCAAAAAAATTTTATTATTTATTTTAATATCATGTGATTGAATATTTGACATAATTTGTATCAAAAAAATTTATTTATTTTTAAGCTGTCTCTATTACAACTATATGATGTTTTGAAACACTTATGATTTTGTAGAATGAATGTCTGAAATTAATTTTCAAAATTATATGTACATGTGTTTTTTTTTAAATTCGTGTAAAAGGTTATTAATATGTAAAATTTTCATAAATTAAAAACAAATAAACAATTGCTGGAAAATTGGTTGATTGATAAAAATAAATAGAAAAGTTAGCGCACGCGTGCGCGCGCACGTGATGGTCTAGTGTACGTTTCGAAAAAAAACTCTTTCCTGAAATGTTCCGCCTTTAACCTTGAATATGACATTTCAAGGTCACGCTAATAGTGTTCCAGTTTTTTGCATATAACTCGAATTGTATTTAACGGATTTTAATCCACCTGGGGGTCAAATTTAAGATCTCTTAAAAATACTGTCTGTTGTTATTTTAATTAAATTAATTTTAATGTAAAAATTTAAAGGAACGTATTGGAATCAGTTGCTCTTTTAAATTCATACAAATTCCAGTTTCTGATTCCTTGAAACTAAATAAGGAGAATTAAAATTAATTTAGCGATAATTGGTAGTAAACAAATATCATAAACATTGATAATCACAGATAAAAAAAATCCAGACACAACACTATCGATTATTATCGATTAAAATAGAATCTCCCCACAAGTTATCAATATCATATCATATATCTTGTTATACTAAAGAAACTGCTAATCTCAAGTGGTATTATACACTACAAAAGATATGGATTAGGAGAATTTCATGCAGAAAAAAATTTGTCAGTGTCAGAAGTTTCGGGAACATTTTAAAAGACTATTTTTATTGCTATTTTGCTAATGTACTTATTTCTGTTTTCGAGAAAATTCGATTTAAAATATTTGAATGTTTTCCAAATTTAAATTTCGCGCCAAAAATCATTGAGAAGATTTAAATAATTTATTTTTAAGATATCTTTAATTTTACCGTAGGTTGCTTAAAATACGTTAAATAGAATCCGAGATATACACAAAAAACTGGAAAAAATATTAACTTGACCTTGAAAGGTCATGTTCAAGGTTAAAAGTTACCCGACTAATCCCTTTCTAACTTTTTTCTTTGGATATTCAGTTACAAAATAATAATAAGAATAAATAAACTTAAAAATAAATAAATTTTTTAAGCAATTTTTTCCTTTAAGTGCATTTTTTTCTGAAATAAAAGCCTAAAAATTATTAATTTACTCTCTAAATCTGCATCAGTAAAAATTGCAGACAGTCTTCTTTGACTAAAAAAAATATTCTGTTCCATTATAAATCAATTTTTATCTAAAATTATCAATCTTTAAAAAAATAATTAATTTTGAACAAAGTAGCTGAAATTTTCAACAAACAGTTAAATTTTTAACTGCGAAGGATAATTTTCGAACTAATTACTGGAAATTTCAACTTCACTAATCAAATTTTTTTTTAAATAAATGTTTGCATTTTGAAGTAAAAAAGACAAATTTTAAACACAAAAATATGAACTTAAAAAAAAGTACATTTTCCGCCAAAGCATTTAATTTTCAACTAAAAAGAAAATAAATTATCCAGAAAAAGTGGGCAAATTGAATTTTCAATTAAAAAAAGATGAGTCACCCAAAAATTACGAATGTACAATAAAATACATCAATTTTCGAATAAAAATGGAATAGATAAATTTTCAGTTAAAAAAATTATTTTCAACAAAAAAAAACGAATTATTAAATGAATAGTTAAAATTAATGTTTTAACCCAGCAGATAAATTTGCAAGCAAAAAATATTAATTTGGCGACCTTTCAGCAAATAAGCAGAATTTTTAACCAACAAAGATTTTTCAGTGAAAGAAGAAAAAAAATTTTAAACAACTTGGTGAATTTTGAAGTCGAAAAGACGAATTTTCAAACCATAAATATAAATTTTTAATGAAAAACCCAAAAACAATGCATTTTAAAACAAAAAAGATGAATTTTCAATCAAATTTTTTAATTTTCGACCAAATAATTAAATTTTTAGCCAAATAATCAAAATTTTGTAAGTTTTAAAGTAAATGAAAAAAATCTGTAGCCTCCTAGAAGAATTAAAATAATTTTTTATGTTAAAAAATTAGCATTGAAAAAAAAATTACGAGAAAGTTGAACAGTTTAAAAACATTAGAAGGTTTAAAAATTTTAAAAGGATAGAAACATAATGTTTAAGCTTTATGGGAAAATTTTTAGTTTAAAAAATGAACTTGAAGAGAAAATTGAAACAAATTTTAAAGCATTTCATAATATTTAATTAAATTTCGAAATATAGTAGAAGATTTAAAACCTGAATGTTTTTATTTTTTAAGAATAAAGAATAGGAAAAATTCAAGTAAATTAAAAAATATTTTAAAGATTTGAAGAAATTGAAAAAGAATGTTAAACAGTAAAAGATTTGAAAAAATTCAGATTTTTTTAACGATTTGAAACCAAAACTTTATAAGCCTGTAAAAGAATTTTTAAAGGTTTCCATTAAATAAATTTTCATAAAATTCCTAGGAGACTAAAGAAGATTTTAAGGCAAGTTTGATAAATTTTGAAAGACTTTTCAAAATTTTAAGAAAAATTCGAATCAGCTAAAAATATATTTATAAATTTAAGAGGTTTTGAATAGATTTAAAATATTTTGAAAAATTGAACTATAAAATTTTATATAAAATCCCCAATAATTATAATAACAACAATGTGGAATTGCGATATATCAAAAAATTAAATTTGAACTGAATTAATAGAATAAAATAACCAATTTCAACTATTTTTAATTGAAAGTTCATTCTTCTCGCTCAAAAAGTCTACTATATTCAATTTTTAAAAAGAATTTCTCATTTTTATTTAAAAATGTTATCATTCGGGTAAAAAAGGCATTTTTTGTTTAAAAAAATTTATTTCTTCTGTAAAAAGTAAATATTTCTCTCCGGTAAAAAATTAAACACGTTGGTATAAAATTAACTACTTCTTAAAAAAAAAGATAGAAAATAAATTTTTGCGTTCAAAATACAACTATTTGGTACAAAATTAATCTTTTTTAATTAATCAAATAAAAGTGGGATTGAAATCAAATTTAATGTTCAAATTGAATTTAGTTAAAAATTAAAGAAATTTGTTTAGAAATTTGTGTTTTATGAAAAAAATTATCTTCTTAGTTGAAAATTTAACTATTTGGTTAGAAAATTTAAGAACTAAAAAATATATATAAACCAAAAATTAATCAAATAAAATTTGAATTAAAATCATATTTAATGTTCAAACTATCTTGAGTTGAAAAATAATTAAATTTTTAAAAAATTCTTCTATTTGTACAAAAAAATAATTTTCTTAGTGGAAAATTTAACTCTTTGTTTAAAAATTCATATAATTTATTTTGATTAAAACTCGTCTTTTTTGTAAAAATTAATCTTTTTTATTGAAAATCCAACTATTTGGTTAAAAACGTAAGTATTTTGATGAGAATTCATATTTTCGGTAGAAAATTAATCTTCTAATTTGAAAATTCGTCTTTTTGGTAGATTTGGATGGTCAATTGAAATTTCAAAAAACAATTTATTTTGTTTAACGAATTTTAAGGTTATTTAAATATAATTTTTCGAAAATTCTTGAGAAAATTCAAAAACATTCAACAGTTTTTCAGATTCAAAATGAAAATTTCTACCAAAAAGTTAATTTTCAATCGAACAGTTTAATTTTAAACCATAAAAGTTGAAATCTCAAACAAACTAGTTGAATCTTTGACCAAAAAATATTAATTTGCAACCAGTTGTATTTTTAACTATGAAAAATTGATTTTTTAAATAAAAAAGACGATTTATCTAAAAAAAGAAGTTTATTTTTTCAACAAAAAAACAGAGTTTTTCACATCAAAAATTAATTGTTTAATATTTAAACTAAAAAAAATATTTTTATTTTAAATAAAAAGAAATTTCATTCATCCAGAAAAATTCAACAAGTTCAATTGGTTCAACTAGTTACAAAAAATAAATCTTTGAAACATAAAAAAATTCTAAATTAGGAAAACTTTGGAATTCTTTAAAAATTAGTTTAAAATTTCTTGGAATCTTTTAAATATTTCTAAACTTACACATCTTATGAAATGATTCTAATTTTTCCAAAAAACAAATAAATAAAAAGAACATAAATCTCCTAAAAATAAAAAAAAATTAAATATTTTAAAAATCGCAAGATCTTTTTTTTGAAATTTGCTAAATTTGTTTCAATAGTCCGTGGCAACGTTTACCGAAATTTCGGTACACATTAAAGAAATTCAAAATTTTATTTCTAAATCTTCATAAATCTAGATTTTGTTTGACATGTTTTGAACTTTTTTCCAATTTGCAATTACCTTTAGAATTTTTCAAAACTTCTAAATATTTATTAAAACAATTTGATTTTTCCTTTGAAAGATTTGAAAAATCTTTAAAAAAAAAAAAAAAATTGGTGTAAAATCTACCATATTTATTTTTTGGATATTTGTAAGAATCTTAGGAAATGTTATTTCTCAAAAATAAAAATTTGAAATTTTCTCAGGAATCTTAAGAAAATTTTGATGCGCTTGAAACCTTCCTAAATTCTTAAAAACCTCCTTATTTTTCAAATTCTTGAAAAGTCGACATTTTGTTTAAAAGTTTTTGAAATTTTCTCAAAATTGAAATTATTTTTTAATATTTTCAAAACTTCTGAAACTTGTAAATATGTTTTAAACTAACACTTTGATTTCGTAACAACTTAAAAAAGGTTAATGTTAATTTAAAAATATTAATTAGTTAGTGTGTGAATTTTTGTTAATCTACCTGAAAACTTTATGAAAATCTTTGAAAATATTTAAAAATATTTATTAAATATTTGGTACCATTTCTGAAATCTTTTGGAAATCCTTGCTAAACCTTAAAAATTTCTGTGAAATCTTTGGGAAATTATAAGAATCTTGGTGAAATCTTTCTAAATTTCTGGAAATCTTTGCACAATATTTTTGAAATATTTTATCATATTTTTGAAATCTTTCGAAAATCTTTGCGAAACTTTCAAAATGTCTGCGAAGTCTTTCATAAATTATTAGCATAATAGTAAAATCATTGAAATTTTTGTGAAATCTTTCTGAAATCTTTGAAATATTTTTTAAATATTTATAATATTTGTGAAATCTTTCGGAAAACTTTGCGAAACCTCAAAAAATTGTTCGAAATTGTTAAAATCTTTGTGAAATCATTTAAATCTTTGCGAAACATTTGAAATATTTTAAAATATTTTGTAATATTTGTAAAATTTGTGAAATCTTTGCGAAATCTTGAAATTTTAGGATTTTTGTGCTATCCTTTAAATCTTTCTGAAATATTTGTGAAATCTATCTGAAATCTTTTCGAAATATTTAGTGATATTTGTAAAATTTGTGAAATCTTCCTGAAAATCTTTGCAAAATAATTTTGAAATATTTATAAAAGTTTTGATAATATTTATGACATTTTTGAAATCTTTCTGAAATTTTTGAAATCTTTTTTAGGCATTTGATAATGTTTATGAAATATTTCCAAAATCTTTGAGGATCCTTTAAAATTTCCACGAAGTCTTTATAAATTTATTTTAATATTTCTGAAATATTTGTAAATCCTTGCGAAATGTTTGAAATATTTTTTTAATCTTTGGTAATATTTGTGAAATTTGCGAAAATTGTGAAATCTTTCTAAAATCTTTGAAATATTTTTTAAACCTTTTTGGTAATAATTGTGAAATTTTTAAAATCTTCATGAAAATCTTTGCGAAATATTTGAAATATTTTGCAATATTGGTGAAATTTGTGAAATATTTGTGAAATCTTAAAATATTTTTGAAATATTTGGTAATGTTTGTGAAATCTTTGGAACCCTTTGCGAAATATATAACGTATTTTAAAAATATTTGGTATTTTTTTTTAATCTTTCTGAAATTTTTGGAAATCTTTTCAAAATTTTTTGTTAATATTTAATCTTTGTGAAAGTTTCCGAAATCTTTGTAAAACATTCAAAATTTTCTGTAAATCTTTGGGATATTTTAAAATCTTTGTGAAATCCTTACAATCTTTCTGAAATCTTTGCGAAGTATTTGGTAACATTTGTAAAATTTGTGAAATCTTTCTGAAAATCTTTGCAAAATTATTTTGAAATATTTATCAAAGTTTTGATAATATTTGTGAAATTTGTGAAATCTTTTTGAAATTTTTGAAATATTTTTTAAGCATTTGATAATGTTTGTGAAATATTTCGAAAACCTCTGAGGATCCTTCAAAATTCCCACGAAATCTTTATGAAATTATTTTAATATTTCTGAAATCATTGAAACCTCTGTAAAATATTTCTGAAATATTTTGAAATCTTTGCGAAATATTTGAAATATTTTTTAAATAAATGGTAATCTTTGTGAAATTTGTGAGAATTGTGAAATCTTTCTAAAGATTTTTGCGAAATGTTTTTAAAATATTTATAAAAATTTTTAATTATCTTTCTGAAATTTGTGAAAACTTTCTGAAATATTTGAAATATTTGTTCAAAAATTTCAAAAATTTGATAAAATTTGTGAAATGTTTCCGAAATCTTTGCGAAACCTTCAAAATTTCTACGAAATCTTTCTGAAATATTTGGAAATATTTGCGAAGTATTTTATGAATTTTTGTTAGTATTTGTGAAATCTTTGAAAAAAATTTACAATTTTCTCTGAAATCTTTGGGAAATTATTAGAATTTTTTTGAAATCCTTTAAATCTTTCTAAAATAATTGTAAAATCTTTCTAATATCTTTGCGTAATATTTGGTAATATTTGGTAATATTTGGTAATATTTGTGAAATATTTCTGAAAATCTTTGCTACATAATTTTGAAATATTTAAAAGTTTTAATAATATTTGTGAAATTTGTAAAATCTTTCTGAAATTTTTAAAATATTTTTTAAGCATTTGATAATATTTGTGAAATATTTTCAAAATCTTTGAGGATCCTTTAACATTTCCACGAAATCTTTATGAAATTATTTTAATATTTCTGAAATCATTGAAATCTCTGTGAAATCTTTCTTAAATATTTAGAAACCTTTGCAAAATATTTGAATTATTTTTTATATAATTGGTCATATTTGTGAAATTTGTGATTTCTTTCTAAAAATCTTTACGAAATGTTTTCAAAATATTTATAAAATTTTGGATAATATTTGTGAAATCTTTCTAAAGTCTGAAATATTTTTTCAAATATTTGTAATATTTGTGAAATATTTCCAAAATTATTGAGCATCCTTCAAGATTTCCACGAAATCTTTATGAAATTATTTTAATATTTCTGAAATCATTGAAATCTCTGTGAAATCATTCTGAAATATTTTTGAAATATTTGGTAATATTTGTGAAATTTATGAAAATTGTGAAATCTTTCTAAAAATCTTTTTAAATTTTTTTTTGAAATATTTATAAAATTTTTGATAATATTTGTGAAATTTGTGAGATCTTTCTGAAATCTTTAAAATATTTTTTCAACCTTTGGTAATAATTGTAAAATTTGAAAAATCTTCTTTAAAATCTTTGCGATATGTTTTGAAATATTTATAAAAATTTTGATAATATTTGTGAAATATTTAAAAAATCTTTGTGAAACCTTTAAAATTTCTACGAAATCTTTATGAAATATTTGGAAATCTTTGCGAAAGATTTGAATATTTGAAATCTTTTTTAAATATTTGGTAATATTTGTGAAATCTTTGCGAAATATTTTTTTAGTATTTATGAATATTTGTGAAATCGTTGAAATCATTAAAATATTTATCTTTAAAATATTGGAAATATTTTTTAAAAATTTGGTAAAATTTGTAAAATTTGTGAAATCTTTCCAAAAACCTTTACGAAATGTTTTTGAAATATTTACAAAATTTTTGATAATATTTGTGAAATCTTTCTAAAATCTTTAAATTATTTTTTTAAATATTTGGTATTAATTCTAAAATCTTTCCGAAATCTTTGTGAAACCTTTAAAATTTCTGTGAAATCTTTGGAAATCTTTGCGAAATATTAAAAATATCTTTTAAATATTTTGTAATATTTGTGAAATTTTTCTGAAATTTTTGGAAATCTTTACAAAATATTTTTTGAATATTTGTTAATCTTTGTGAAATCTTTGCGCAACCTTCAAAATTTATGGGAAATCTTTTGGAAATTATTAGAATTTTTTTGAAATCATTGAAATATTTGTGAAATCTTTCTGAAATCTTTGCAAAATATTTTATATATTTAAAAAATATTTCGTAATATTTGTGAAATTTGTGTCATCTATCTGAAAATCTTTGCAAAATGTTTTTGAAATAGTTATAACAACTTTGATAATATTTATGAAATTTGTGAATTCTTTGAAAATCTTTGCAAAATATTAAAAATATTTTTAAAATAGTCAGTAATATTTATCAAACCTTTTCGACATCTTGGCGAAGCCTTCAAAATTTCTCCGAAATCTTCAAGAAATTATTGAAATCTTTGTGAAAGAATTTAACTCTTTGCAAAATATTTTTTAAAAAATTTTAATACTTTCTAATAATATTTGTAAAAATTGTGAAATATTTGTAAATATTTTCAAAATATTTGGTAATATTTGTGAATTTTGTGAAATCTTTGGAAACCTATGAGGAATATTTTTTTAATATTTGGTAATATTTGTGAAATCTTTCTGAAATATTTGGTAATATTTGTGAAATCTTTCTGAAATATTTGTGAAAATTTGTGAAATCGTTAAAATGTTTGTGAAATATTTCTGAAATCTGAAAATCTTTGAGAAATATTTATAAAATTTGTCAAAATTTGTGAAATCTTTCTGAAATATATAAACTATTCTTTAAATATTTGGTAATAATTCTGAAACCTTCCCGAAATCTTAAGAATTTCTGTGAAATATTTGGAAATCTTTCCGAAATGTTTTTGAAATATTTAACAATACTTGTGAAATCTATTCTAAATTTTCTGTGAAATCTTTGGGAAATTATAAGAATTTTGGTGAAATCCTTTAAATCTCTCTGGAATCTTTGGAAAATGTTTAAAATACTTCAAAAATATTTGGTAATATTTGGTAATGTTGGTGAAATATTTCTGAAAATCTTTGCAAAATAATTTTGAAATATTTATAAAAGTGAAATCGCTCAAACGTTTGTGAAGTATTTCTGAAATCTGAAAATCTTTGAGAAATATTTAAAAAATTTTTGATAAAATTTGTCAAAATTTGTGAAATTTTTCAGAAATCTTAGCAAAACATTCTAAATTTTCTATGAAATCTTTGGGAAATTTCAGAATGTTTGTGAAATCCTTTAAATCTTTCTGGAATATTTGGAAAATCTTTCTGGAATCTTTGCGTAATATTTAAAATATTTAGAAAATATTTGGTAATATTTGGTAATGTTGGTGAAATATTTCTGAAAATCTTTGCAAAATAATTTTGAAATATTTATA